>ML242535.1:3570-20359 GCA_005239495.1 Nicotiana undulata | reverse complement strand
CTATAAAAAAAAAAAAGGTTATGCACTACGAGATTTGAACAATAATTTCATATCCTACTTCATAATTAATATCTAATATTATATAATTCTTATATGAGATGTTTATATTTTAAGGTTATTTGCACATGATTCAAAAGACCGACATCACAATTTAACATGATTTATGTCCGCGCATCGCACGGGTACTAATACTAGTTGTTATAAAGATAATAGTCATTGTATGCACCAAATAAGTGTAGTAGTAGAACAGTGTTTCATTTTGGTGTTTAGCTAAGTGTCATATATTATGTGTAGAACCACTTGAAGCTAGTAAGTTAAGAGATTGACTAATTACTATTCTCGATAGATTAATAGTGAGAAAAAGAATTATATAGTAAAATGGGTGTTTTATCCAACTTATTTCATGTGAGTAATATTTAATCAAAGCATATAATTTAAAAGATAAATTTGACATATGTATTATAATCGTAATAATAAAATATCCACATCTACAATCTATCTACATCTACATCTACATCTACAATCTACAATATATTAAAAACGTGAAGCCCTTGATTTAAAAGTCAAATTACTTAAATGCCCTCCTAATTTATCCTAATACCCTAGTTTTTTATTTTGCTTTTTCCCCTTGTTTATGTGTTATGTCCAAATTCAATTTCATGCTTCCTATTTTTGTCACAAATTTATGAATGAATTGATAACTCTTAGCATCCTTACCTTATCTGTCACCCAAAGATATTGCGACCCAATTAACCAATTCGTTTCATAGCGAGGCGCAAGTACGAAGGAGATTTTGAGGAATGTGTTTTTTAAAAGTAGCGTTGAGACACTACCGAAACACGCTTAATTTGTGTCAGTTTTTTGTTATTCCTATGTATTCTTACTATATAGAAGAGCGCAAAAGCAAGCAGGAGGCCGTCGACATCCCTGCTTGCCGACCAAGGGCTATTTGGTCATTTAGTCCAGCTATATATTGAATTGTCTATTATGACCCTTACGAGTGTTATTGAATGCAGATTAGAATAGGGATTCTACAGTCAATTTAACCTATCCCACCTAGCAGTCACCGCTACAGATGTTGCCTTTATGTAGTTTCTCACTCTTCCCTTTTCTAAAAAATTTCTTCCTTCAGTTATACATGTTTCAGTCCGTTTTCTTTGTCGATTTATACCACTTATGTATTCATCACTTAAATTCATCGGTTTTTGATGTTTTGTCAATTTTTTTGACAGGAGAAATTGGAGTTTTGGCTGAATTTCTCTGCCGCCCAAAGTCTCCACAACGTCTAACCACAAATTAATGTTGGTATCTTCTTCTCCGGTTCTATTTCCGTCATTAGCTAGAGAAATATATCTTATATTTTTATTTTAAGGAACTGAATTATCGGTTTATGAAAATGGAGTTGGTGGTGATATCTAAGCCTCTAAATACTTCGACAACTTCGTCAATTGGGTGGTAAAGTGAGTTGCCGTTGAATTTCAAGAAGATTAAGAGAAATAAGGAGAGGTTTCGGTGATGAGAGTTAAGCTACAGTGGAGCAAACTAGTAATTAATCATGGATCCCTGCTTTCTCGTTTTTCTTTTTGTATTTTTGTTAAGGTGATTTTATCCTAAGGTTCGAAATTGAGTTTTTGTGCATTATATATCATTCTACTCTCATTTTAGTGATGGGGTGAATGAATGAAAGGTCTTCAAATGCACATAGCATTTTACTGAAGTTCATATTGGATTAAAAAAGCAAGGATTGCGAGGCAACTGCTTGACAATGTTGTGGGTAGCTCATATTGCAAGGTCAGGAATGAACCTTATAAATTCCCTGTTTCTAAGAAAAACTGTAAGAGTTTTTGTTGTTGCCTAACGTTTTGGCATACTATAGAAACTTATTTAATCAGTTGATTTAAACAATCTAATCTAGCTTTAACAATTATCTTTGTATCTTCTATTTTTGCCCAATTTCAAAATACATTTGATTTTATTCTGGAGAATAATATAAATCCTATGTTCTTATATGTTGTTTTAGAGTGTTGTTGTGCATATTTATAATGTTGAAACAACGCCTTTAGTTTTCCAGCACCAAACATATTTTATTGTATCTTTCTATTGGCACAATATTCTCTTTTCTCTAATTCAAGTTACTGCATCATTACTTATATTTGCTAACTTATATAAGGTTCAGTTACAGTTAGACTTAATTTATATGCAAGATGTCGTTCTAGAGGTTGCATAAACGTTTCTACTGAGAGTAAGATGGGTTTATTAGTATTTTGTGTTGAAGTATTTTTCGGTTCAATTAATTTTTAACAATTACTGCAATTTATAGAGTCTTTTATGCCTAGATATTATGAAAAAACTTAAATCTATGTTGATCAAAATCCAAGAGCTGCTTTCTGCTTTTTCTTTGTATTCCAAGATTACTGAGAGGGCTAAAGTCTTTCCCAATTATTTTTGTAGTTTCTTTTGGAATTCTTTGCTAAAATCACAGTATATTTTAGCTGCATTTGGATATAACAAAGAAAACAGAAAGAGTGAGTGAGGCAGATATTGGGAATAAGTAGTATTACGGTTCTGCTGTATGAAAAGAACTATTAATATTCAGAAAGCCCACGGTCAATATGTTTTATTAGTATTGCAAGGTTAAAGAGAAAAGTTTCAACAAGCTTTAATCTTTGTTGCCGTGAGTTGCTCATTTCATGCATTATGTTGATGTTGTGATTGTTGGATAGAGATAGATGAAGACTACCAGGGTGCAACTTCATCTTTTGTCGTTTGGATAAGAAAGTCAATTATGTCATGATAAAGAAATGAATATTAGGTAATTCAACATGTCACCACCATCTTTAGGATAAGCGAGATATTTTCTGCTGATATTTCTACATTGAATATATATCAGGAGATAAAAGTTGGCAAATTTTAGGTTTGTTGTTAATGCCGAGATGATCTGAAATACTTTTTAAGCATCGATGGACCATTAGTGTTAGATCCTTACAAGCATCTTTTGAATAATACCTTCTGACAATGGCTAAATCATGATCCAATTCTTAATTTGTACTTTGTTGAAGCATTCTGGATTTTAGACAAGAAAATTTCCATAAAGAGGAATTATAAGCATTCAAGAATAGCATGTAAATAACCTATGTAGCCATGTTTAGGGAAGCAAATTCATCAAGAGTTCACCTTTCGAGATACCATTTAAGTTGTTGCCTTTGGAATCAAGTGAAAGTTGACACTTTGATGCATACGACATTCTCATTTTCGATGAAACTTTGAAATAGATAGAGCTAATATACTATTTTATCTATAGTATATTAGATGCACACTGATAAGTTGGTAGAAGCAATTATGTTTTCTCGAGGAACGTTATTGAATGCTTAGAAGTCCACAAATATTCTAAAAAAATCTATCTTTCTTATATACAAGAGGATGTTTAGAAGAGGGAGAAAAAGATATTATTTTAACAGTAAAAGCTACTAAGAATATCTATTGTGCTGGAGTAGTATCTTGAATTCTTGAGAGAACATATTTTTAGTTTACAGTGGTGATCGCTGGCTATTACATGAACCAATCAGATGGGTTGATTTATAGAAGAGAGGCTAGGAACCTTTGTTTTAGGAGTGATTGAAATATAAAATGGTTGAAAATGTCTACTACTGTATCGTTAATAGTTTCCAGGATTAACTGTTTAAAAGAGAATTTATTTAGCTTAAGAGTTTCATATAAGTACTAACCTTCCGTCTTGAAGTCTTCTTCTAAACAAACATCTGAGAGCCCGACATTTTGTGACTGACTACTGAAAGGAGTTGTTGGTAGACTGTTAATATTGGACAATTTTCTACACCAAATAGCAGACCAGTACTTAATTCTGTTGATATCATTATATATACAATATGTTGCAAAAGTGCTTCCCCTCTTATTAAGCGTCCCTTCTAAATGTTGTACTATAAGTCTATAACTAAGTCTAATTAATTTAAGTTTTCAGGTTTACTTCCTCATGTTTGTATTTACGCCTAGCTTATTTAAGCCTGCCTGTTTCCTTCCTAATTTTGTATTTATTGCGCATGACCTTCCCACAAATATGGTACTTAATTTTTTATGTTTCTTTGGATTAATTGCTTTCAAGTAACTGCTTTTGCTCTTCTATTTTGGTTGAGCATTAAGGTTATATTACTAATCCTGAAAAATCATCGGAAGTTGGGACCATACCTCAGCCAACACAACTTTCCTTCGCTCTAACCATACTCTTAACTAAAACTTTTGAAGTGTAATTCTATACTGATTTAGGATATGATTGTAATGCTTACTATTGTTTTAGCCGTTAAACTCGTGTATCATTTATGGGATACTTGTTTCTCCAACCTCCTTCGGGATCCCTGCCATTTCTGTCATCACCACTTCCATCCTTAATATTATTATAATCCCGCCCTTCTTGTATACAAAAAAAATCAACCCCTTTGTTGATTTCTTTGGGGTCCTCTTAATATTAGAATCAGATGTTTGGATTGGGGGAACACAAACAGTTACGTATAAGTTCTACTTGATATTTTTCTCGAACTGAATAGTCGTGAGTCGAGATGATTATCTTTAGCCTTACAGTATTTTCACATATTTCTTTATGATTTTGGTCTTTAACATTTATTACTTTATGTGTTGATATACCTATTAATTTCAATATTTTCAATTGTTTCTGCAGGTGGGAATAAAATCGTATAGGAAGGATCAAAGGATCAATCGCCTTCACACCCTATACTTGACAAACAAGAAACTACTGCTACAATAAAGGAGATGCAAACAAAGATAGAGAAACTTCAAGATGACATGAATAGCATAAAGAAACAACATGAAGTGTCAGCTAAGTGTGCCAATGGATTGGATTCCCTTGAGTTCTTAGATAAGGCTATCAAGAGTTCAATGCCTGCAAAATGTTTGACTTCTGTAATTTTTATGTGATTTGCACTGCATCTATATGATGCATGTATTAATATCTATATAAAAGTTTATTAACGTTATGATCTGTGCTTCTTTCTAAAACTGTACACTCTCAAGTGTTTGGTGTATTAACACCATATAACCACTCGATCAAACAACATATTAGTATTTATTTGTTCGATGTATCTCAAGAATTAGTGATAACTAAAAATTCCGGTACTATCTTTTTTCAATATCCAAATTATATCATAAATAAAGTTTTCTTAGGAATGCAATCGTTATATCAAACCTTATTTTCCCTCTAGCATAAACTTTAAACAAAAGGTACAAATAATTGAGAACAAACATATATTATTTTTTCCATGATTAACTTACTTTCATAGTATCACAAGTGGTACTAGGTACTCTACCTTCACGGAGCTTAGCAAAATTTCCTGCCCTTTGCTCTTTCAATTTTCGAAAGTTCCAAAGAGACAACAGTGTCATTTTGGGAACCAGGATCGACAATGATTTTCTCGAGCGCATTGATGTGATTTTTAGTTTAAATTTTAATTGTCCGTCGAAATAAAATATATTATAATACGAAGTGTTGGGCCCGTGCTTACACGGGCCAATCCCATCTAGTAAGAGATATGCATTCGGTCGACTTGTTTATTAGCTTAATAATATTATTTCTTTTGAAAATGAAAAGATATGTTTCCCGGCGTACATGAGTATGATCTATACACGGTGATTGCTTGTGCAGTATGACTTCAACCTAATCACATAATTGTTTTACATTTTTTGAGTTTTAGTTTTCACCTTGCAAGCCGTTTTAGTAAAAAAAAAAAAATTCTCTCTTGAACTTGTATATGCATAAATAAGGTTACACTTATTATATGAGTATTTAAGTTTCACTTGATTTTCTTACACTTGGTTGTGAATTGTGAAGTGTATAATTGAACATATATGTTGTTGCGATTTGAATAAAAAAACAAGAGAAAAAGGTTACGGCGATTTATAGTGTTCAACTATCTTAAAATATGAAATCACGTTATGTCGAGGAAGAGGCAAATCCGAAAATAAAGAAGATAAAGAACACCAAATTTTAACGCGAAAAAACTTTCAAATCGAAGGTAAAAACTACGGGATCACAAAGATCCAAAAAGCTCCACTATAACATAAAAGTGGTTTTGGAGAGAGCTTTCATCAAGAGAAATGATAAATCAAACAACAAAAGAGAAATATACCAAAGAGACACAAATATTTAACGTAGTTCGGTCAATTGGCCTACGTCCACGGACGGAGATGAGCAATCCACTATAAAAAAAAAGAGTCCAAAATATCAACAGAACAACCTCACGAAGACGCAAACACAAGTGACACATCAACATTTGTCCCGTAAAGTTCTCCCCCTAAACACGACTCTCAAACCCCATATGGCTACATTGTGGATGCTACTGAATGGGGAAAAGGACTAGCCAAACATGGAAGAATTATAATTTCCTTATACAAAAAGCAAAGCCCAATTATGGTAAATATTTTTCCTTTACTTCAAGAAATAGAAAAACCGAATATGGTAAAAGAATCAGGACGACCCCTGACAATTCTCCCACTTGGTCTGAATTTTCTGACAAAATAAATTTGATCCACTTTCTTCACATAGCCTTCAACAGGTCGCATCTCCAAATCTCTACCACAAAGTTTGTCTCAACGTGAGTAATACTCCAGTCTAATTTCTCAGAAAAAAATCACGATTACCGTCAAATAGGTTGCGGCTAGAACTAAACCGCCCAAAATGAACCTGTCTTGAACCTCGCTCTGATACCACATGTTATGTGCTTAAGTCTTTCAAAGACTTGTACCGATGAGCATAGAACAATTCTCCAAGGCTGTCTTATTTTTAGATCATGAGTGGTGCTTTCTCTTAAAGCCAAAATCCACTCAAAATATGAATAAACACCGAATCCAATTCCGAATAGGAATGGAAACCAAAAGAGAATTGGATTAGGCCACTATACCTTTGGCTGGACAACATGGGAATGATCCCAACAAACTCCCCCTCCATCCAAGGGGCCAAATGTGTCTTCAAGTAGAGGAACTATTGACAGACTTCATGCCTGCCAATTTTCTGCAAAAGACATGCTTATCTGCAAGCTTAACTACGAAATTCTCAGGTTGCTTCATATAAATCTCATCATCTAAATCACCGTGAAGAAAAGAAGTCTTGATATCCATGTGCTCAACCTCTAAATCTAGACTCGCGGCTAAGCCTAGAACCACACGAATAGAAGACATCTTTACAACAGGGAAGAAAATTTTATCAAAGTCAACTCCCTTCTTCTGGCCAAAACCTTTAACAACTAACCTCGCCTTGTGTCTAGGCATAGAGGTATGGTTATCTTTCTTTATTCTAAATACCATTTGTTAGGTAAAGTTTTCTTACCTTTCGGCAATTTCACTAATTCATATGTGCCATTTTCATGGAGTGACTTCATCTCATCTTCCATGGCTTCGATCCACTGATCATTATGAGTATCTTGCATGGCTCCATCATAATTCTTAGGTTCTCCCATGTAAGTCAAAAGTACATACTCATCAGGAGGATAACACATGGATTTTTGCTTCTCCATTGTAGATCTTCTAAGAGAGGTTTCAAGAGCGTTCGAAGTAGTTACCTGAGCAGGAATTGGTTGTTGATAAACCACAACTTCATCAACTGGAGCATCCATAACATCTACACCATTATGATCATTTTGATCTTGATCACTATCTTCATTATTGTCTTGGGTTCCTTCATGTTCAATGGATGCCTTAGCAATTGAAACTGGATCAATATCAACTAAGCTCTCATTACTCTGAGAATCTATCTTCTCAGCTTTGTCAATATCTTCAATAGTCTGGTCTTTAAATAATATTGTATCACGACTTCTAATAAGTTTATTGTCAACGGGATCATAAAAACGATACTCGAGCTCATCTTGACCATAACCGATAAAGATGCACCGCTTAGTTTTGACATCCAGTTTCGATCTCTCATCTTTAGGAACATACACATAAGCTTTACACCCAAAAACTCTCAGGTGATCATAAGAAACATCTTTGGTAAACCAAACTCTGTTTGGGACATCACCATCCAAAGCAACAACAGGAGACAAATTGATAACATAGGCAACAGTGTTAAGTGTTTTCGCCCAAAATGTATTTGGAAGTTTAGCCTCTAGAAGCAGGCATCTAACTCTTTCAACTAGAGTTCTATTCATCCTTTCTGCCAAACTATTAAAGTGAGGCGTCTTGGGCGGAGTTTTCTAATGACGAATTCCTTGTTCCTTGAAATAGTTATCAAAGGGACCACAATATTCACCACCATTTTCAGTGTGAATACATTTTAATTTCTTCCTTGTTTATCTCTCAGACAAGGCCTGAAATTCCCTAAACACGCCAAGTGCTTGATCTTTAGATTACAAAGGATACACCCAGAGCTTACGAGAATGATTATCAACGAAGCTCACAAAGTAAAGTGCACCACCTTTTGACTTTACTTTAAATGGATCACACAAATAAGAGTGTATTAGTTCCGATCAATCGGGCTTTCTCGAAGGAGGATGGCTATGAAAGGAAACCATTTTCTGTTTCCCAACTAAACAATGGATACACATTTTCAGCTTTGCTTGTTTCACTCTAGAAAGTAAACTTTTCTTATCCAAACACGTAATCCCCCTCTCACTCATATGACTCAATCTTCTGTGCCATAATTATGATAAAGTGTCACTTTCCACCAGATTTATGGAGTCATTAAGAATAGAGCCCTGTGTCACATATAAATGGCTAGACTTGACTCCTCGAGCCACTACTAACGAGCCCTTGGTGAGCTTCCATTTTCCATTAAAAAGGGCATTATGGTAAACTTCATCGTATAATCCTCCTGCGGAGATCAAATTGAAAGGAAAGTCTGGAGCATGCTTGACATATTGAAGAGTTAACGTTAAACCATTATTAGTTTTCAAACAAATTGTGCCAACACCAAACGCCTTAACTTCACTGGAATTGCCCATCTTTAACACTCCAGAATCAACTGGAGTATAAGATAAGAAAAAGTCTTTTCTTGGTTTAACATGTGAGGTAACTCCAAAATCTACTATCAAGCTCGTCTCATGGGATACCAAATTGATGACATTTTCATCATAAGCAAAAAGATGGTCATCTCGAACAATAACAACAATATTGTTCTCGTTATTTTCAAGTTTATTTCCTTCTCTAATGTCTTGCTTCAACTTATGGCAAAACCTTTTGATGTGTCCTTTCTTGCCACAGTGGCTGCATGTAATATTATGGTATCTGGACCTTGACTTACTTCTATTTTACCTCTATTCCTTGAGCCTCTTGTTCTATCTCTCCCCGGTCTTCTGTAGCCAAGATATCTGCTTGTGAGGAAGAACCCTGAGATTTTCTCCTTACTTCCTTGTTTAACACACCACTCATGGCATATTCCATAGTCATCTTACCTCCAAGAGTTGAATTTGTCAAGGAAATACGAAGAGTTTACCAAGAGACTAGCAGAGTATTAAGAAGCCAAAGTCCTTGTATCTCATCATAAAAATTAACTCTCATTCCAGACAACTGATCAAGGACGCCCTGCAAATCATTTATGTGATCAAGGATAGGGTTGTCTTCCTTGTATTTAAAGGTCATCAATTGCTTTAGCAGGAACTTGTTGTTCCTAGTTTTTGAAGCATAAAAAGTCTCTAGATTTTCCCACAATATCTCGTATGTGTATCATTCACAATATGTTTGCGAACATTATCTTCAACCCATTGTCTTATATATCCACATACTTGTTGGTGCTCGAAATCCCAATCCTCATCAGATAAAGTCTCAGGTTTATGAGCTGCAAAAACGGGTAGATGCATCTTCTTCACGAACAACAAGTCTTTCATCTTGCTTCTCCAAATATTATAATTTCTCCCATTTAAGCATACCACTTGTTAGAACTGAAAATAATCAGGTGTCATGTGTAAGCTAGCAAAGCAAACCTTGAACGACGATATATCAAACAACAAAAGAGAAATATACCAAAAGAGACACAAACATTTAATGTGGTTCGGCCAATTGGCCTACGTCTACGGGAAGAGATAAGCATTCCACCATGTAAAAACAGAGTGCAAAATATCGAGAGAACAACCTCACGAAAAGGCAAACACAAGTGACACACTATGTAACGACCCGGTCTTCCGTTACGTAAAACCTGCATTATAATTGTTGTTATTGATTTGTTATAGATTTTTTATATTGTATTTGATGTACTAGAGTTGATAGACTTGAAATGGAATGGTTGTAGTGAGAGTTCAGTCAATTAGCCTTTAAAAATAGCCTTAAAATGGGAAAAAGTCAACTAAGAGTTGACTTATTGGTAAACGACCTCAGAATAAGAATTTTATGGCTCAGATAGCTTCGTTAGGTGATTTGGGACTTAGGAGTATGTTCAGAATAATTTTGTGATGTCCGGTGTAGAATTAGGCTTGAATTGGCGAAAGTTAGTTTTTGGCGATTCTGATCGGCAATGGAAAATAGGCTATCGGGGTCAGAATGTAATTCCGAAATTTGAAAAGGTTCGTAATGTTATTTTGGACTTGTCTGTAAAATTTCAGGTCAATCGGAGTTTATTTGGATAGTTTCGGCATCATTGGTGGATTTTAGAAATATAAAAGTTCTTAGGCTTGAATTCGATGTGAATTTGGTGCTTTGATGTTAGTTTTAGTGTTTTTAGAGTGAAACTAAGTTTGAATGATCATATGTGATGTGTTGGCATATTTGGTTGGGGTCCCGAGGGTCTCGGGAATGATTTCGGGTGGTTAACGGGCATTTTTGGACTTAGAGCAATTGCTGATTTTCTGGTGTCAGTGCAGCAGATTTTTACTCTCTGTGATCGCGTGAGGGGAGTCGCGATCGCATAGTGCATTTTGAGAGGGGGGTAGGATTTACATTCTGCGATCGCATAAGTGTGCTCGCGATCGCAGAGGTCGAGCAAGTCAGGTATCGCGATCGCGTTGGCTTGATCGTGATCGCGTAGAGTCATGGCAGGCGCGTGGGGGTAAGGTCGAATGGTTTTCGCGATCGCGTGAGGGGAGATGCGATCGCGTGTGAGGAAGGTTTTGTGAATCGCGATCGCGTGGCTTATGTCGCGATCACAGTGAAGAAATCACTGGGCATTATTTAATTAAACCCTCCGCGACTTAAACCTTATTTTTCACCATTGTTGTACGGAAAAGAGCTTTTGGGGACGATTTTGAAGAGGGAAATCCTTGTTATTCATAGAGGTAAGTGTTTTGATCCTTAAAACTCGATTTTGGATTATTATAGAACATAAAACCAATGTAAAATCCATGAAAATCAGTAGAAAAATTGGGTTTTAGGGCTTGAGATTATGAGACCTTTAAGGGTCGATTTGAGGGGTCAAACGAACTCCGATTTTGGTGTTCTTTATATGTACGGACTCATGAGAGGACGAAGAACACTTTTGTATAAAAATTTCTGAGTTTTGGGAAGCGGGACCGGGGGTCAGGCTTTGACCGGTTTCGGAATTTTGGGTTAAATTTGATATCTTTCGATTGGAAATTATTCCTTAAGAACATATTGATGATAAAAATCTGAACTTGGTATATTTGGAGCCTTCGGAGATTGATTCGAGAGGAAAGCGCATTGCGGAATAGTTTCGGGCTAGTTTTGAGGTAAGTAATGTCTTTAAATCCTGTCCTGAGGGTATGAAACCTCGGACAATGCACCCTTTCACGGGGTTTGAAATGAAAAGGTGGAAACTTTGGAAACATCTTTCCTATTTAGGCGACTATTGAGTTGCGAAACCGATTTTTTAGCCTTTGCGTAATTAGTATTTATATATTATGATATGTTTTGGGCTGTAAGCCGTGTTTGGGGACTAGTGCCGATCTGATTCCCTTTGAGGGTTGTGTTTACTATATTTTCCTCACTGATATGCTATGATTTCACACTCAGTCTTTTCCTGAGAAATTGTTTTGACACTCAGAGTATTTTGATACTATTTATTGAAAAATGAAGCACTGTTTTGGGTCGAGAACCCGGTATGTTTATGGCCTAAGGGCAAATTGAGAGTGTCTGACTGAGTGGTGAGGAGGCTTTCAGGTCTCAGGAGAGTGGTGAGGAGGCTTTCAGGCCTCAGGAGTGTGGTGAGGAGGCTTTCAAGCCTCAAGAGTGTGGTGAGGAGGCTTTCAGGCCTCAGGAGAGTGGTGAGGAGGATTTCAGGCCTTATGTTATTATTGCGCTTGGGCTGTAGGAGCCCCTCCAGAGTCTGTACACACCCCAGTGAGCGTCGGTACCGATATTTAGTGATGATTGCCCGCGGGGATGATACTGAGTGATGATTGATACTGAGTGATGATCGATATTGAGTGATTGAGGGAATGCCTGAGGGCAACTGTTATGAGAAATGATTTTGGCCCGAGGGGTAGATTTGTGATGATTTTACTAAGTTTTCGAACTATGATTTACTTCGTTTTCAACTGGCTTTTACTGAGAATTTTACTGGGATATACTGATATTAAACTTGTTTTCAAAGGTTTTCTGGAAACTTATTTCGAACTTATTATTTGATGATTACTACATGGTGACTTGGTGTTTTACTGGTTTTGTGAAATTGTGTATCTGTACTAGGGCTGTTCATTTGGATCGGATATCCGAAATCCGAACCGATCCATTTAGTTTCGGATTTCGGATTTCGGATTGGACCGGATTTCGGATTGTGTTTATAAAATTTTCGGATTTCGGATCGGATTCAGATTGGTATATTTTAATCCGATCCGATCCGAAATCCGAAATTATTAAGCAATGTATAAATACTACACTTTAATTTCGGATAGTCAATACTTTCTTTACATCTTCCTCCAAGTTATTACCTTTACAATTGCTAGAGTTAGCTATATTGGCACCATAGTACTCTCATAATTGTATAAACATGAATTTTTCTTAATGCATTGCCTCTTTTACAAAAAAAATATACATATTAGTTTGCAACATTGAGGCATTTACGATCCGAAATCCGATCCGATCCAAACTTTAAAATCCGAATCCGATCCGATATAATTCGGATCGGATTCAGATTGCATTTTCTAGAATCCGAAATCCGAATCCAAAATGTGCTAAATCCGATCCAATCCGATCCGTGCACAGCCCTAATCTGTACTGTGTGTTTTATAATTCTCAGACTGTGATTTATTTTTATTACTACTGAGTTGGCGTACTCATAAAGACTCCATGTGCCTCTGTGCACAGGTCCATGTACTAGCTCGCAGCAGTAGCTGACGCAGGTTCGATAACAGCATTTCACGGGATTTTGAGGTAGCTGTACAGCGTCCACAGCTTCTCAACTTCCCTTCCTTATTTAGTTTTAGCATTTGATTCAGAGACATATATTATAGTTTTAGCAGAGTTAGATTTACTTATTCTTAGATGTTCATGACTATTGGCTCCAGTTCTTGGGAGGTTTTGTCTAGACTATTATGGGGAACACTAAGACTTAATTATATTATTTGATGCTATGGTTGCATGCTTATTATTAAATTGTGAACTCTTATAGTTGAACAAATGCGTAGAAAAGTGATGGTTGGCGAGCCTAGTTCCACGATAGGCGTCATCACGACCTGTTAGGATTTGGGGCCGTGACAAGTTGGTATCAGAGCTCTAAGTTACATAGGACTCAACAGTCATGAGCAGGTTTAGTAGAGTCTTGCGGATCGGTACATAGACGTCTGTACTTATCTTCGAGAGGCTGCAGAACTTTTAGGAAACATCCCTATTTTCTTGAGCTATTTCGTGCCAAGCTATTGATTCTTGAAATCTAAATTTAGTTGTTTCATTCTCTCACAGATTGTGAGGACACGCAATACCGATTAGGGTGACCAGACACCAACCAGACCCACCAGGGGTCGAGGCCGTGGTAGAGGTAGGGGACTAGCTCAGGCAGCAGCCGGGGTAGTACCACATGATCCCCCTATCGTTCAAGATCAGGTTCTCGCCGATGGTGCTCCAGCAGAACATGCTCAGGCACCGGCAATGCCTATTGTTATTCCGGGTCTTCAGGAGACTCTGGCTCAGATATTGACAGTGTGTTCCAATTTACCTCAGGCAGTGGCCATGTCCACTACTGCCACTGCAGCTCAGTCCAGGGGAGGCAATCATACTCCAGCTTCCCGGACACCTGAGCAGGCTGTATAGGGTATTCAGACACCGGGGATAGACCCAGCCCAGCCGGTGGTCCCAGTCCAGGATTTTGTGGTTCCAGCTATGTCCGAGGATGAGTAGTGTAGACTGGAGAGGTTCAGCAGACTTAAGCCTCCGACTTTCAGCGGTACAGAGGGTGAGGATGCCCAAGGTTTTCTGGATAAATGCTAGAGGATACTACGTACTGCGGGTATTTTGGAGACCAGTGGGGTCTTGTTTGTTACATTTCAGTTTGCGGGTTTTTCTTTTACTTGGTGGGATTCATTCGAGAGGCGTAGGCCGGTTAGTTCAACACCTCTCACCTGGAAGCAGTTCTCCACGATCTTTTTGAAGAAAAATGTTCCTCAGTCCCACAGAGAGGAGCAACGTAGGCAGTTTGAGTAGCTGCTCCAGGGAGAATTATCAGTCACCCAGTACGAGATGAGGTATTCTGAGTTGGCCAGACATGCTTCTGAGATTGTCCCTACTGACAGGGAGAGGATTAGGAGGTTCGTAGATGGTCTTACTTATCAACTTCGTATTCTGATGACCAGAGAGAGAGTGTCTAGAGCTACATTTTAGCAGGTTGTTGACATTGCTAGGTATATTGAGTCGGTTCTTAGGTAGGATCGTGAGGAGAGATAGGTCAAGAGGCCTCGGGGAGTAGGTAATTTCAGTGGTTCTCCTCTGAGAGGGCAATTTCAGCCTAACAGAGGTCGTTCATTTAGACCTCCACAGCCAGTTCGCCCAGCTTACAATGGTGTATCGTCGGGGCAGGGTCCTCGCAATTCTTATCAGGGACGTTCGTCTTTTAGTGCCCTCTCATCTCAAATCTCCGCCCGAGCATCATCTTATTAGATCTCTTCTATGCATGTTCCGTCTGGTGGTTATCAAGGTGACAGAGGTTCTCTTCAGTTTTCATCTCCGGCTTCAGGTAGTTGTTATGAGTGTGGAGAGTTCCGACATAGGTGGAGGCAGTGTCCTCGTCATCCTAGTAGTTCATCTCAGCAGAGGGTCCAGCACGCGGCTTCAGCCCCAATCACTTCACCACCTACCCAGGCCGCTAGGGGTGGTGGTCAGGCCGCTAGGGGTGGTGGTCAGGCCGCTAGGGGTGGTGGTCAGGCAGCTAGAGGCCGCCCTAAAGGGGGTGGTCGAGCAGGTAGAGGCCAGCCACGTATTTATGCACTTCCGGCTAGGCCTGATGCTATGGCCTCAGATGCGGTGATTACAGGTACTATTTCAGTTTGTCACACCGATGCTTTGGCTTTATTTGACCCTGGTTCCACATACTCTTATGTCTCATCCTATTTTTCTCATTTCCTGAATATGCCCCGTGAGTCTCTAGTTACTTTTGTTCATGTTTCGACTCCGGTGGGTGATACTATGGTTGTGGACCGTGTGTATCAGTCGTGTCTTATATCTATGGGGGTCTGGAGACCCGAGTGGACTTGATGTTATTGAGTATGGTCGATTTTGATGTAATTCTGGGCATGGATTGGTTATCCCCATGTCATGCTATTCTTGATTGTCACGCTAAGACCGTTACCTTAGCTATGCCCGAAGTTCCGAGAGTTGAGTGGAGGGGGTCTATAGAGCATGTACCTAGCAGAGTGATTTCTTATTTAAAGGCTTAGTGTATGGTTGAGAAAGGGTGTGAATATTATCTTGCGTTTGTGAGGGATGTTAGTAGTGAGACCCCATCTGTTGATTCTGTTCCTGTAGTCCGTGACTTTCCGGATGTATTCCCCGCAGACCTGCCAGGCATGCCATCTGACATGGATATTGATTTTGGTATTGACCTGGTGCCAGATACTCATCCTATCTCTATTCCACCTTACTGTATGGCACCAACAGAGTTGAAAGAATTAAAAGAGCAGCTTCAGAAACTCTTAGATAAGGGGTTCATTCGGCCTAGTGTATCGCCTTGGGGTGCGCCGATGTTGTTTGTGAAAAAGAAGGATGGTTCGATGCGCATGTGTATTGACTATAGACAGTTGAATAAGGTTACAGTGAAGAATCGTTATCCGTTGCCTCGTATTGATGACTTATTTGATCAGCTTCAGTGAGCTAAGGTATTCTCCAAGATCAACTTGAGGTCGGGGTATCATCAGTTGAAAATTTGGGATTCTGATATTCCGAAGACGGCTTTCAGGGCCAGATATGGTCATTATGAATTTCTAGTTATGTCATTTGGGCTGACCAATGCCCCAGCAGCGTTCATGCAATTGATGAACAACGTATTTCAACCATACCTTGATACTTTCGTTATTGTGTTCATTGACGACATCTTGGTTTATTCTCGTATCCAGGAAGAGCATGCTCAGCACTTGAGAATCGTGTTGCAGAGATTGAGGGAGGAGAAGCTTTATGCAAAATTCTCTAAGTGTGAGTTTTGGCTTGGTTCAGTAGCTTTCTTGGGGCACGTGGTGTCTAGTGAGGGTATTCAGGTTGATCCGAAGAAGATTGAGGCGGTGCAGAGTTGGCCTAGACCGTCTTCAGCTACAGAGATTCGGAGTTTCCTTGGTCTGGCGGGTTACTACCGTCGCTTTGTGGAAGGATTTTCTTCTATTGCTTCACCTCTGACCAAATTGACACAGAAGGGTGTTCTATTCCGATGGTCCGATGAATGTGAGGAGAGATTTCAGGAGCTCAAGTC
>ML242530.1:34763-51362 GCA_005239495.1 Nicotiana undulata | reverse complement strand
GGCTAGCCTAGTTCCACGATAGGCGCCATCACGACCTGTTAGGATTTGGGGTCGTGACATCGAGACGTGAGCCCGAGGGTCAGGTTTTAGCCTATTTCGAATTCTTGGCCTATTTATGTAGTTTTTCTTGTGGAATTCGATTCTTTAGCCTATGTTGATAGTATTATTCTGATTATAGAAAGATTTGGAGCTTTTGGAGACCGATTCGAGGGGGGATGGCATCCCGGAGTAGGATTTTACGTTGTTAAGGTAAGTAACAGTTTTAAATCTGGCTTTGAGGGTATGAACCCGGGGAATTTGATATCATGTGACTGTTTAGAGGTGATACCCACGCTAGGTGACAGGCGTGTGGGTGTACGCCGCGAGGGATTGAGACTTGGTCCGTCCCGTGAGGCCTAATAGCCATTCTATGTGCTTATGTATTTACATGTTGTTGAACTTGACTGCCTTCATGTTAGAGATCATGCTTAGGCTTTATTCATGTTCACATTATTTGTGATCAGTCATAGAAATTCTTGTACATGTTTACCTTAGTCTCTATTATTTTGTTTATATGTTGTAATACTTGAATTGGGTTGTGTTTCCTTATTTGTTGAGAATTGTGAGGCTAGAGAGGTACAAGATTGAGTGAGGCCGAAGGCCTATTGTGAGATATTTGATTATAGCACGTGAGCTGTCTGTGCAGCATGTGAGTTGTCTGTGCGGATCCAGACATTGATATTATGGCACGTGAGTTGTCCGTGCAGCACATGAGTTGTCTGTGCTTAGCGCTTGGGCTGTAGGAGCCCCTCCGGAGTCTGTACAGCCCTAGTGAGCGCAGGTACTTATTGAGTGTGTGCACTGAGAGTTGAGTGATGGAGTGACATTGCTATGAGGTTTCATTACTTTTGTTGTTGCTGCATTTACCTGCTGATTGCCTTGTAGCATTTGCTGATTTATGGAAATTACCTACTTACACTTGTTTAGGTACTTATTGAGTGTGTGCACTGAGAGTTGAGTGATGGAGTGACATTGCTATGAGGTTTCATTACTTTTGTTGTTGCTGCATTTACTTGCTGATTGCCTTGTAGCATTTGATGATTTATGGAAATTACCTACTTACTCTTGTTTATTCTTAAATTGTGAAAAGAAATAATTGGATTGTTTTGCTTAGCTTGTCACTACTACTCAGTTCCTTAGTTATTTCTGTTACTACTAAGTCTGTTGTACTCATACTACACCCTGCACTTTATGTGCAGATCCAGGTGAGTTAGAGCGCAGCGATCGTTGAGTCAGGCCGACTATCTTTGGAGACTGCAAGGTAGCTGCTAGAGTCCGCAGGACCTTGTTATTCCTTTTATCATTATTTCTTCTTTTGGGCTGTATTGACAGTTAGACAGTTTATATATCTTAGTTCGTAGATTTAGATGCTCATCACTTAGTGACACCCAGAAGTTTGTGGCTCGTTTTCGTATTTTCATTATCTATATTTAGAGTTAGCTTGCATTTTGAGAAATTCAAATATTGGAAATGTTTTATCAAATTCTTATAATCAAATTCGTAACAAGGTAGCTGCTAGCTTCCACAGGATCTTGTTACTTCTTTTATCATCTATTTCTTTTTTTGGGACTGTATTGACAGTTAGACCGTTTATATATCTTAGTTCGTAGATTTAGACGCTCTTGACTTAGTGACACCATGATATTTGGGGCTCGTTTATGTATTTTCATTATCTATATTCAGAGTTAGCTTGTATTTTGAGAAATTCAAATATTGAAAATGTTTTATCAAATTCTTATAATCAAATTAGTAGTATTATTTTGGGAAATAGGCTTGCCTTGTATCACGATAGGCGCCATCACGACATGGTTTAGGTTTAGGGTCATGACAAGTTGGTATTAGAGGCTAGGTTACATAGATCTCACGAGTCATGAGCGGGTTTAATAGAGCCTTGTGGATCGGTACGGAGACGTCTGTACTTATCTTTGGGAGGCTGCAGAACCTTTAGGAAAATTTCACATTCTTGGATTCTTGTCGTGCGTTCTGTGTATTCTTGTAAATAAACATCTGTTATTTCATTCTCTTACATATGGTGAGGACTCGTGCTACCGGTCAAGAGGGACACCCACCAACTCGGGCAGCAAGAGGCCGAGGCTACGGTAGAGGCAGTGGTAGGGGCGGAGACATCGCCAGCATAGCAGTTGAGGCAGCACCTACGGATCTACCAGTTTTCCATGCTCAGGACCAAGTCCCAGAGGTAGATGTTCAGGCGGGACCAGCTTAGGCACCACTTGTGCCTATTGCTATTCCAGGCCTTCAGGAGGCCCTGACCCTAATTCTATCAATGTGTACCGGCCTTGCTCAAATTGTTTCAGTTACTACGACCACAGCTACTTCTCATGTCGGGGGAGGCACTTAGACTCCCACCGCTCGCACACCTGAGCAGGTTGTTCAGGGACTACAGACGCCGGGGGCACCCCCAGCCCAGCCGGTTGCAGCTGCTTAGGGCTAAGTAGCTCCTGTGATGCCATGAGCAGTGCATATTAGAGAGGTTTGGGAGGCTCTAGCCTCCGTCATTTAGTGGTGTTGAGGGTGAGGATGCATAGGGTTTCTTGGACAAGTGTTAGAGGATGCTTTAGACCACGAGTATTCTGGAGACCAGTGGGGTCTCATTCACTACTTTCCAGTTCTCTAGGGATGCACTTAGTTGGTGGAAGGCTTACGAGAGGCATAGGCTGGTTGGCGCAGCGCCCCTTACTTGGCAGCAGTTCTCCGTTCTCTTTCTGGAGAAGTTTGTACCTGAGTCCCGCAGAGAGGAGCAGTGCAGACAGTTTGAGCAGCTTTGCCATGGTGAGTTTTCTGTTACCCAGTATGAGATGCGGTTCTTCGAATTGGCTTGTCATGCGGTATGGTTGGTTCCCACAGACCGAGAGAGGATTAAGAGGTTTATAGATGGCCTCAGTTTTCAGATTCGATTGCTTATTATAGAGAGAGAGTATCTGGTGCTATCTTTGATGAGGTTGTCGACATAGCTCGACAGATTGAGATGGTTTATGGCCAGGAGAGGGTTGAGAGGGAAGCTAAGAGGCCTCGTGGCGCAGGTGGATTCAGTGGTTCTCCTTAGGGGGGTCAGTTTCAGTAGGGTCAGTCATCATTCAGTGCACTGCCATCGCAGGGTTCTCATCATCTCCCGTCCACTCAGGTATCACCGGGTAGTTCATTTGGACATCAGGAGAAGTAGTATCGTTAGAGGAGAGGTTGTTTCGAGTACGGGGATTTTTGTCACATTATGAGATATTGACCTAGGTTGTTGGGTAGGACTCCACAGCGGAGTACTCGACCGATGCCACCAGCACAAGTTCCTCCACTACCCGCCCAGCCAGCTAGGGGTGGAGCTCAGCCAGCTAGGGGCATAGCCTAGTCAGCTATGGGTCGCCTAAGAGGGGGAGGCAGATCAGAAGGTTGTCAGGCCCGTTTCTATGTCCTCCCATCCAGACCAGACGCTATCGCTTCAGATTCTGTGATTCCAAGTATGCTTTTTTTGTTAGTCTCTTTCGAGGACGAATGTTTGTTTAACAGGGGAGGATGTAACGACTCGGTCGGTCGTTCCGAGAGTTGTAGCCCCGTTTCCCCCATTTCTGCTTCATTATGGGTTGTTCAGCTGTGTTGAGTTAAATTGGGTTGGTAGGTTTGGGTCCGGAATAGTTTTGGAGTGAAATTAGACACTTAGTTTCTTAGTTAGAAAGCTAAGTTAGAAAAGTCAATCGAAAGTTGACTTATGAGTAAACAAATTCGGATTTAAAATTTTATGATCCGGTTAGATCCATTGGGTATTTTAGACTTATGAGTGCATCCGTGATGTAATTTGGAGGTTCATGGTAGAATTAAGCTTGAATTGGCGAAAGTTGGAAATTTGGCGATTTTGGTCGGCAGTGGAAAATTAGATATCGGGGTCAGAATAGAATTATGGGAGTTGGAGTAGGTTCATACTGTCATTTGTGACGTGTGTGCAAAATTTGAGGTCATTCGGACGTGGTTTGATGGGTTTCGACATCGTTGGCGAGTTTTGGAAGTTTAGAAGTTCTTAGGCTTGAATCCGAGGTTGTTTTAGTGTTGTTTTGGGTGTTGTGAAGGTTCGACTAAGTTTGGGTAGTGATATATGACTAGTTGAAATTATTGGTTGAGGTCTCGAGGGGCTCGGGATAATTTCGGATGGGTATCTGGGAGTTTGGAATTGGGAAAATGCAGTTGAAGGCTGCTGTTACTGTTGTGTCTGCACCTGCGGATTGGGAACCGCAGGTGCGAGCTTTGTAGGAGAGGGCTTGAGGCGCAGGTGCCCAGAGGAACCGCAGGTGTGGCTTGGTCCCCGCATCTGCGATGACCGCATGTGCGGTAAGGCGACCGCAGAAGCGGAGGCTAGCGAGTTAATGAAAATCTGCAGAAGCAGAAGTTCATCCGCAGATGCGACTTGCGTAAGTGCGAAGATGGGGTCGCAGGTGCGAAACCCCTGGGCAGAAACTATATAAGTCTTCACCATTTTTGGCCGGGATTTGAGCTTTGGGCAGTGAAATTCAAGGGAGAAACAAGAGATATCAGTGAACTAAGTTATTTGGGATTTATTACGTGTGTTTATAATTATTTCCCACTGTTTAGTCATGAAATTGGTAAGAATTTAGGGTGAAGTTGAGGGAGTCTAGGGCTTGAGTTTTGGACAGTTTGAGGTGGGGATTTGAAGGACCAAACAGAGTCGGAATTTGATGAATTTGATATAGTTAGACTCGGGAATGAACGAGGTTTCTAGTTGTGCTATTTTTTACGGGTTTCCAAACGTGAGCTCGGGGGCCGGGTTTTAGCCTATTTCGGATTTTTCGCCTATTTATGTAGTTTTTCTTGTGGAATTCGATTCTTTAGCCTATGTTGATTGTATTATTCTGATTATGGATATATTTGGAGCTTTTGGAAACCGAGTCGAGGGACGAGGCCATCCCTGTGTAGGATTTTACGCTGTTAAGGTAAGTAAAAGTTTTAACTCTGGCTTTGAGGGTATGAACCCGAAGAATTTGATATCATGTGACTGTTTGGAGGTGAATCCCATGCTAGGTGATGGGAGTGTGGGTGTACGCCGCATGGATTTGTGACTTGGTCCGTCTCGTGAGGCTGTGAGGCCTAATAACCATTATATGTGTTTATGTATTTACATGTTGTTGAACTTGACTGCCTTCATGTTAGAGATCATGCTTAGGCTTTATTCATGCTCACATTATTTGTAATCAGTCATAGTGTTGAACCAAGTCACTGCATGGTTTTGAAGATTGACAAATGGCAACCCAGTTGAACTAGGTCCATCAGGTTACTCATAGTGAATTAGAGGCACGCGAAGAGTCCATACACAGGAGGTAAACATGATATGTGAATTATCTGGGAACTAAAAGGTTGTCTCCTAAAGCGAAAAGGTTGCAAAGTGATAAGAAGATAGAGTTTGAGTTCAGGAAGGACATAAATAATCGAGGAAGTTGAGATAAATACGAACTCTTCCACCAAGGAAGAGTTGCATTAGAACTAAACAACATATCTCAATTTCTGACTCTATAAAGTGATGAAGCATTCCTGCTGAAGAGGTGTTTCACAAACATAGAAGTGAAACAAGAACTGAAAGCAAAATTACTAGAGAAATTTTGCAAGCAGAATACTTGTCAACACAAAAGCTACTTGAACCAGCTAGAAGAACCAGTTTCATCTGTTGTCTTTTTAAGTCTAGTTGGTTGTAGTAGGTGATTTCATATTGTATCTTTCAGCTTTATTTAGAAGCAATTATAATAGGTACACACTATTCAAGTTAGAGTTAACTTGAAGATTGTTGCAATTAGCTAGAGGCTAGTTTGCTACAAAGGGATTAGAGTTAGTCCTTAGGTTTACAAAATAGTTTATTTTGTAAATGTTGTTTGGCTCAGTGACATAGTGAAGTGTTTGGAAAATCCTACTGGGAAGTAAGTCATGGTTTTTTCACCTTTTGAGCCAGGTGTTTTCCACATAAAATTGTTGTGTTCTTTAAATTCTGCAATTACTTTTCCGCAAACTGTAGAAGTTGGAACACCAAGAAGAACCAGGTTCTTCTATAGAGACTACACTCGAAAATTGCACACCACACAAATAACCCCCCCCCCCTTTGTGTGGTATTGACGTATAAAACATCAATTGGTATCAGAGCAGGTTATCCTTGAAAAGGCTAAACCCTTGGAAAAGATCAAAATGAGTGCACGACCTGGAAACTGGGAGGGTCAATCAATTGCAACGCCACCACTCTTCAATGGCCAGTATTACTCTTGGTGGAAGAACATGATGAAGGAACACTTGATTGGAGAAGACTATGAACTCTGGGACATAGTCACTGATGGTCCTTGTCACACCTCCTTTTTCCCGATAGGGGTGGGATAAGGGAGTTTTTCCACTTTAAGTGACATTATTCTGATCTGGGATTTATTTTGTTTTTCAGAGTCGCCACCCGGATTTTTGACGATGTTCCGGGACACCATTTTATTGAAATCCCAAACCGAGGAAATGTAGACTCTGTTTTAAGTTGTCTGCGAACTAGAAATCCGAGTAAGGAATTTTGTTAACCCGGGAGAAGGTGTTAGGCATTCCCAAGTTCCGTGGTTCTAGCACGGTCGCTTAACTATTAATATTTGGCCTAAATTATCTGATTATTTACGTGTTTTAGCCTATTGTGCATTTATCCCTTTATCATTTTAAACCGCTTTTAATACTTATGGATTTATCTTGAAACAAGTACTGATGGCGTGTACTTGTTTGTTTTTGGACACGTTGCAAACCGCGTCACATGAAATGCACCCGCGATTACAACATGAGATTTTATTATTGTTTTGAAGTTGTGGTCGGGGCATGAGTTGCCACACCCGAGTATAGATTACGTAATCATGACTATCGTCACGATGATTTAATTGCCTATTTGAGGCAAAACTGTTGTTTTCGTAAGTTCTTTGTCTTTTCCTAAATTACTTATAGTATTAACCTAAGAGGTACTTTTGGATTACGAAGTATTGTGAGTTCAAAATATTCTAGGACTAAGTGAACTAGTCTAAGAGTGAGAGTTTGGGCCATGACTAGATCTAGCCCAGTCTAGTGATTAATGTTTGGACCATCCCTATTTTAGGAATAGTCTTACTAAATGCCACACGCAGAAGTAACATAAAAGCATGATTCAATTTAACAGTTCTTCGAATTGTAGTGTGCTGGGAAAACTAAGAACATACAAATGTGACATTATTCCTATTGGGCGGTGTCTGGCATAAAGCAGTAGAAGTTTGTGTAGTTTGTACAGTCAATATATACTACACTCTACCTTTTGTAATTTGCATGCTATCCTCTTTCAATTAACAAGTGATGGTGCAGAGAGTTAAAAATAATGGATGGAATCATTGTACGTTGATGCACGAACGAGACAGAATTTCTAAGAAGACCAACCACTTAAGAGGAAATTCAAAGAAGTAAACATGCTACCCACGTAGAGTTGATCAATAAAAATGTGTTTACCAAAAACCAGATCGGACAGACAAAGACCCCCGATACACAATAGAGGACATTGCCTTCACTAAAGTCCAGTACAATGAATAACCACATAAAAGTTCAAACCGCTTCAGTGAAACTGTTCAGGGACAATCTGTTACCCATGAAATCAACTAAAAGAGCTTAAGCATTTCTCTGTTAATATGCTTAGTTCAAGTAAGTCACATGTCAATAATAATAAAAAATGTGCTGGCAAGAAATTCAAATATACACCTTCATCTCAAAACAAAGAATCGCAAGCGAATACTTGACAGAGAAAATGAAACCGAACAAATCTGAAGGCCGAACACCAAGAATACAGAGAATTGAGCATATTCATAGAGTCAACAATCCAACTATTCATTCATATTCAAAAGAAACTTTTAGCCAAATGATACATACCTAGACATCCGAAAATAAATAGACTAGAACAATGAGATAGAAGGTGGGATCCAGAAACAGAAGCAGCGTCAAACCAACGACCAAAACCATCGAATCTCGACTAAACAGAAGAAGCTAAACCAAAGAGAATTCAACAACTCCAGAAACAGTAGAAATCAGTAGAATCGGACTTGAGTCTAAATTCCCTTTGGATACCCGAAACATTTATGAGGAACAAACATTAGCTAGAATCGAATTCGGAATGAGAGTGCATCGGCTGAGCTTTTTGTGCAGAGGAGAAGCTCTAAATATTTTTTCTGTTTTTATTTTTTATTTTTGGAATGTTTGGTGCTTCAGGTTTCGAGTTTTGGGTTCCTAAATTTCACAATCGTTTCCATTGTTTTCGAGTATTTGTTGAAGGAAAAGGAGCTGGTCACTGGTGTTTTTGTCAAGGGAGATTAGGAAGACGATAGACCAAGGAAAAATGGGCTCTCATAGAGATTAGGTCTCTCTCCCTAGGTCTTCAGAAATGGGGTTTTAATATAGAGACGATTTGGGCTTAGCGGGTGTGGGCTTCCGATTTGGATTGGGTAGTTTGGGTAGTGTAAAGAAAGAATTGGGCCTGGGTCCTTATTGGCCCAGGTCCGATTTTTAACATTCTAGGCTTAATTTAAACTTAATTTATCTAATTAAAATCAAATCTAATTAAATTCAAAAAAAATGTAATAATCAATTTTGTCCTTATTCGTTCTAATTATCGACCAATTAGGAATAAAACAATTAGTTTAATACTCCTAAATAAATCTATAGTTTTGTCAAATAAAAAATGATTAATTTTAGCAATTAGTTATCAAAACTACATCACATCAAATAATCATCACTCGTTTGTTAACTTAAATCAATGAATCTATAATTCCTTGATAACAATGACGCGCCTAATTACGCAATTTTGAATAATTTAGAAAGTCGAATCATGAATATGCAATGCAAATAATTCATAATTAATCATTAAAATTCAACAAAATTTGTAAAACTAATTTATTTGTATTGAATTTTGTAGGAGTGTATGGTGGGTGAAAAATCACGTGCTCACAGCTGCCCCTCTTTGCTAGGAAACACGAAGAGTTTTCGGGCAAAGACAAAGTGAGCAGTCATGAACGACTTTACCTATTCGCATACTCCATTGTGAAGCATTTTGAAAAGTTTGACCGAACCCTACTTCAAAGGTTGCCTACATATCCTTGGCTGTAAAGGAATCAGGTCAGTGTAGTTTTGGAAGTTTTGGTAGCTGGGACTACCGGGAAGCTGTGAGATCACTGACGTTGCTGCTGCTTACTGCTCGCTGAGCTCCTTATTACACCAAAGTAACAAAACGAAAGACTAACTAAACCTATCAGCTACTAATTACAAGATTCCTATCTAAGACTTGGTCTTGAGTCTTGATTTTTGCTGACTCTCACCTGGGTCTTGATGCTTGTTAGCTCAAGGTGCTGGTTTGTCTTATCGTTCCTCGGATCAAGGCAGGATATACTGGACGGATGACTTCAATCTCATCCTAAATAATCCATATCTTCCCCGTTTCTGCACTTTGGATTCAATCTTTTCTTCTTTTCTTCTCTTCTTCTCTTTTCTTTTTATTATTATGGATCGAAAACTTGTTCTTTTGGTCGTCTTGAATCCAACGTCCTAAAATGTAATCTGCACAAAAATCAAAACAAACAAACGAAATTTTCTGCCCCAGTTTTCACTAGGAAAATTTCGTGAGTTATTGTAACGAAATCTATACTACTTTATTATTGAAAGCGATGAAAAGCCGGGAGCAGTGCACCCGGAGTTATTGCAGACTAGGGAGTGGATACCCTATATCTCAAAGCAAGAATCAACTAGGGGTTGGAAACCCTATATTGCAAAATGAAATCAACTAGGGATTGTATACCCTATGTTGGAAAAGAAATCAATTAGGGAATGCATATCCTTAATTGGAAAATAAACTATCAATTAGGGAATGTATACCCTTAATTGGCATCGACTAGGGAGCGTGTACACCCATGTCGGGGAAAGGAAATCAATTAGGGAATGTATACCCTTAATTGGAAAAGAAAACAACAATTAGGGAATGTATACCCTTAATTGGAAAAGAAAAACAACAATTAAGGAATGTATACCCTTAATTGGAAAAGAAAACATCAATTAGGGAATGTATACCCTTAATTGGAAAAGAAAACATCAATTAGGGAATGTATACCCTTAATTGGAAAGGAAATCATCAATTAGCGAATGTATACGGTATACCCTTAATTGGCATCGACTAGGGAGTGTGTACACCCATGTCGGAAAAAAAAATCAATTAGGGAACATATACCCTTAATTGGAAAAGAAAACATCAATTAGGGATGTATACCCCTAATTGGAAAAGAAAGCATCAATTAGGGAATGTATACCCTTAATTGGAAAAGAAACACATCAATTAGGGAATGTATACCCTTAATGTGAAAGAAAATCATCAATTAGGGAATGTATACCCTTAATTGGCATCGACTAGGGAGCGTGGGAACCCATGTCGGGAAAAGAAAAGCAATTAGGGAATGTATACCCTTAATTGGAAAACAAAGCAACAATTATGGAATGTATACCCTTAATTAGAAAATAAAAAATCAATTAGGGACTATATACCCTTAATTAGAAAGAAAATCATCAATTAGGGAATGTATACCCTTAATTTGCATCGACTAAGGAGCGTGTGCACCTATGTCGGGGAAAGAAAATCAATTAGGGAATGCAATTAATTGGAAAAGAAAGCAACAATTAGGGAATGAATACCCTTAATTGGAAAAGAAATCAACAATTAGGGAATGTATACCCTTAGTCTGAAAAGAAAGCAACAATTAGGGAATGTATATCCTTAGTTGGACAAGAAAATATCAATTAGGGAATGTATACCCTTAATTGGAAAAGAAAAACATCAATTAGGGAATGTATACCCTTAATTGACATCGATCAGGGAGCGTGTACTCCCATGTCGGGAAAAGAAAAATATCAATTAGGGAATGTATACACTTAATTGGCATCGATCAGGGAGCGTGTACTCCCATGTCGGGAAAAGAAAATCAATTAGGGAATGTATACCCTTAATTGGAAAAGAAAATATCAATTAGGAAATGTATACCATTAATTGGAAAAGAAAATCATCAATTAGGGAATGTATACCCCTAATTGGCATCGACTAGGGAGCGTGTGCACCCATGTCAGGAAAAGAAAATCAATTAGGGAATGTATACCCTTAATTGGAAAAGAAACACATCAATTAGGGAATGTATACCCTTAATTGGCATCGATCAGGGAGTGTGTACTCCCATGTCGGGAAAAGAAAATCAATTAGGGAATGTATACCCTTAATTGGGAAAGAAAAACATCAATTAGGGAATGTATACCCTTAATTGGCATCGATTAGGGAGTGTGTACCCCCATGTCGGAAAAGGTGTAACTAGGGTATGGAGACCCTATACCACCTCAGGTTTGAGCTTTTTTCAACACATTGTTTTTTGAATGAATGCGGGAAAGGATTTTTGAGAAAACTTCCCTTTTGGAGTTGTTGCTGCAGAGCTGCTTCTATCTCTTGCGCCTTTTCTCTTGGTTGCACCCGCTTTTTGCGTGGTTTCTTTTGAGTTGCACCTGTTTCGTATTTTTAAACAAAGAATAATTTGTTAGTTTGAAACGGTGGTTGGTTTTGCGTCCTTGATTTTCAACTTCTTGATCTCAATTCTTTTGACGAAGATCTCAACCGTTTGGTTGTTTGCTGGGGATTATGTTTCATTTCTAAACTCGGGACCCTGGCTTTCCAGATTTTATCATGGTGATCGGTCACGTGGGACCCAATATTTCAACTTTATTCTGCCTTTGTAGGCCTTTCACTTGTTTTTTCTTTGGGTTTCCGGAGCATCAGGAAATTTTAGCTCCTCAAATTTCGCTGCAATGGTTAGTTACGTGGGACTTAGCCTTTCCAACTGTGATGACCCAAAAGGTCATCCTACGTAATTCTAGCTAAATCTGTGTTTCGAGGCCCCGAAAGCCTCCGTTAATCTCACCTCGATATGCGTGCGCAGCCCGGGCGTGTTGCCGGGAAGCGTTTATGTGAAAACTTGATGAAAATGGAATTTTATGATAATTGAATGAATAAAGTTGACTTTGGTCAACATTTTTGGTAAACTGACCCGGACCCGTGAGGTGACGGTCCCGGAGGGTCCGTAGGAAAATATGGGACTTGGGCGTATGCCCGGAATCGAATTCCGAGGTCCCAAGCCCGAGAAATGAAATTTTAAAGAAAATTGTTTTCTGAAAATAATAAAGGATTTTGAAAATAAATTATTATGTGAAAATCGTGTTACCGGGCTCGTATTATGGTTACGGAGCCCGAAACAGGTTTATTATATGTTATTTGTCTTATCTGTGAAATTTGGTGTAAAACGGACTTGAAATGACGTGTTTCGGATCAAAATTGGAAAAGTTAAGCTTTATGAAGTTTTGAGAAAATTCTATGACAAAGTTTTGACAAAGTTGTGTGTGTTTTTGGTTTTGAGCCCCCATGGCTCGGGTGAGTTTCGGGTAGCTAACGGGGTGTGAAAAGTCATGAAAAATCTGGTGTTTCTCCTGTTTCTGGTGTTAGGCCTTTTCTTCAGTGTGATCGCATATGCATCTCCGCGATCGCACACCATTAGGTTGGTAGGGGCAAAGTTTAATCTATGCGATCGCATAGAGTTATCCGCGATCGCATAGTGTGTAGGTGTGATAGGGTGGGGGCTGGGTAGTTACTCAGTGCGATCACACTGCCCTTGCCCGCGATCACATTAGTATAGGTCCAGGCTTCATTGCGGTCGCAGCCTTTGTCCTACGATCGCACTTCACAGGATCCCTGACCCTATGCGATCGCACTCCCTTTTCCGCGATCGCAAGAGTTATTTCGCCCAGCTATAATTTTAACCCTAAAACAGAATTCAATACGGGAAATTCTAAATTTCAGTTTTCTTCTCCATCCTCAACCCCCATTGACGAGCCTTAAACCAATTCTTCCTCCACAGCCTCTTGGTTAAGCTTCCTAACATCGATTTCTCCCATTTTACTTCCCTAACCACTAGAAATCTAGGCCAAAAATCATAAAATCAAGTAGAAATTAAGGGTTTTGGGTAGAGTTAGGGCTTAAGTAATTTTGGGTAATTCAACCTCAATTGGGGTCGGATCTTAAAACAAATCATATATTTGAACTCGTGGGGTTATGTGTGATCGGGTTTTGGTCCGAGCCTCGTGTTTGGACAAAGCGGGCCAAGGGTTGAATTTCGGTAATTTTGGAAGAATGCTAGAGATTGAATATCTAGGCTATGGGATTGTGTTATTGAGTTTTTATTGATATTATTGAATTAATTATGCCTAGATATCGTTGTTTCAGAGTCGGATTATAAAGGAAAGACGGTCTTAGAGGGTTGATTGCTATACTTTGGACCGAGGTAAGTGTCTTGCCTAACTTTGGTGAGGGAATAGGTATTATTTGCTATGTGCTAAGTGATTATCATGTTCATTGCATAGGTGAGGTGACGAGTACCTATGCAATGTGTGTCAAGCATGCCCGTGAGTCTATTTTGATAGAAATTGCAGTATTTCTCCCATGTTTAGCATATTATGAGATTGTCTATACTTGGTAAATCATTCTTGTTGAAAGTATTGGCTGTTGAGTTTGAGAACTGTTGATACGATTGATAATCCAAGTGTAGAGTATACGATTGAAGTGATTGGTTATAGTTGAGACCCTTGCCGGGCATTTATTGAGTTATTAATTGATGTTTTTCCCCTTGCCGGGTGTTTTGAACTGTCAATTTCCACTATGCTGTACTCCTTGCCATTACATATGTTATTGTTTGTTGAGGAAGAGTGTAAAGCACGAAGGGTGATGCCGTTCCATGATATCTGATTACATTGCATAGTGAGGAAGAGTGTAAAGCACGAAGGGTGATGCCGTGCCACGATTCATATTGATTATAAGCACGAATGTTAATGCCGTGCCATGACTTTTATTGCTTATAAGCACGAAGGTTAATGCCGTGCCATGATACATTGTACATTGCATTGTGAGGAAGAGAGTAAAAGCACGAAGGGTGATGTCGTGCCATGATATTTGATTACATTGCATAGTGAGGAAGAGTGTAAAGCATGAAGGGTGATGTCGTGCCATGATACTTGATTACATTGCAGTGTGAGGAAGAGAGTAAAAGCACGAAGGGTGATTCCGTGCCATTGTTTACATTTCTGGTACTTATACTTGTTTCGTTGGCTATTGTGTTAGATTGCCTCCCTTGCTTACTTCTATCTGTAAATTTGACTGCTTCAGTTTACTTGTTCCCCTTTACTGCTCCCGTATACCTTACTTGTCTTCTTATCCCTTGCCTTGTATTATCCATGTTACCTGATGTAGAATAGGACATGTTATCGTTATTGTTAAGTCTAGCCTCGTCACTACTTCGGCTAAGGTTAGGCTTGGAACTTACTCAGTACATGGGGTCGGTTGTACTGATGCTACACTGCACTTCTTAATGTTGTGCAGATCCCGCATCCGGACCTAGTGGACCGCATTGAGGGAGTCACCTTCAGTCCACCCAGAGCTTCAAGGAATACCCGCTGGCGTTCGTAGGCCTTGGTGTCTCTCCTGCATTTGGATTCCTCATTGTCTTACTTTTTCTCCTAGTCTCAAGACAATTATATATTTCTTTTCAGACTCTGTATTTAGCACTCAACTTAGATAGTTCGTGAGGTTGTGACACCCTGGTTTTGGGGTTATGCGATGTTGTTATCCTTACTATGTCATTACGCATTTTCAGAGTATTGTTACATTTCCGCTGTTAAAGTTATAAAGTATGTTGGGTATTTCAGTTATGATTTGAAGGGTATTAATTTTACTACTGTTGGATTGAATTAAAAATATTAATGTGTAGTTTACGTTGGTTAGACGCAGTCACGGTCTGAAAGGTGGGATTTCGGGTCGTGACAAGTTGGTATCAGAGCTCTAGGTTGCTTTGGTCGCATAACTCACGGACAACCTTGGTAGAGTCTGAGGGATCGGTACGGAGACGTCTGTATTTATCCCCCAGAGGCTTCTAAGTTAGGATACTCCTCTTTTCTTCATACTATGTCGTGCGTAGTATATTCTGTATACTGATTGAGTTTCCATTCTACTCTCTCGCAGATGTCGAGGACGCGTGCTTCCCTTGGTTCCGCTCAGCAGCCCGACGCTCCTGCTACAGCTCCTACGCGCGGTCGAGGTCGAGGATGAGGCCGTGTTAGAGGCCGAGGCCGGGGCAGGTCTCAACCTAGAGCAGCAGCCCCAGTAGAGGACCCTCAGGTCAAGTCTGACAAGGAGGTCCCAGTTCCGGCAGTCCCAGTTGGACCGGCGCTGGTCCTAGAGGGGTTCATAGCTACCCCAATGCTTCAAGATGCTCTAGTCCGCTTGGTAGGACTTATGGAGAGTGTGGCTCAGTCCGGTCTTCTTCCTACTCCACCAGCTGGATCTCAGGCTGGGGGAGGGACCCAAACTCCTATTATTCATACACTAGAGCAGGTTGCCACTCAGTTTCAGACTCTAGCACCTCAGCCAGTCGGAGTAGCACAGCCAGGTTTTGCAGCACCTGTGGTTGAGGGAGCAGCTATGTCAGCAGATGCTCTATGGAGACTGGACAGATTCACCAAGTTATTCACTACTACTTTTACTGGTGCACCGTCAGAGGATCCACAGGATTACTTGGACAGCTGTCATGAGATTCTTCGGAACATGGGCATAGTGGAGTCCAATGGAGTTTACTTTGCTACTTTCGACTATCTGGCGCAGCCAAGACTTGGTGGAGGGACTATTGCTTAGCCAGACCAGCTGGGTCTGCATCTTTGACTTGGGCTCTGTTCACAGAGGTATTTTTGGGGAAGTTCCTTCCCATTACTCAGCGAGATGATCTTATGAGGCAGTTTGAGTGCCTCCAGTAGGGATCTATGTCTGTTACTCAGTACGAGACCAGGTTCATTGCTCTAGCCAGGCATGCATTGATGATACTCCCCACTAATCGGGAGAGAGTTCGGAGGTTCATTGAGGGATTGGCCCAGCCTATACGACTTCAGATGGCCAGGGAGTCGAGTACTGATATTTCATTCCAGGATGCGGCCGATTTAGCCAGGAGGATTGAGATGATTTTGTCACAGGGAGTTGGTCAGGGGACAGATAAGAGACCCCGTCATTTTGGTAGATTCAGAGGAGCCTCATCTGGAGGTAGGGATTCTTTCAGCAGGGGTCATCTACCCCGACCTTTTCAGTCAGCACTTCAGGTATCTCCCCGTGCACCGCCAACTCATGTTAGTGCACCACCAGCATCTATCAGTGCACAACCGCTTCAGAGTTACCAGGGCAGTTATCAGGATCGTCAGGGCCAGTTTCTGAGTCATCAGCCACAACAACAGAGGTCTTGTTATAGTTGTGGTAGCCTGGGGCACATTGCTAGATATTGCCCCCGAGCTTCGAGTGGACCCCAGTATTAGGGTTCTCGTGCCTTAGTTCCCGCAGTAGGTGCACCCTTACCCCCTCAGCCAGCTAGGGGTGGTGGTCGAGGTGCCAGAGGTGGTGGTCAGGTTCATAGAGGTGGAGCACAGGCC
>ML242530.1:0-34729 GCA_005239495.1 Nicotiana undulata | reverse complement strand
CCCCTCATCCAGCTAGAGGTGGTGGTCGAGGTGCCAGAGGTGGTGGTCAGGTTCATAGAGGTGGAGCACAGGCCACGAGGGGTAGAGGCCAAGTTGCAGCAGGTAGACCTAGGGATGTTCAGATTGGAGGGGCTCAGCCCCGGTGTTATGATTTTCCTGTCCGTCCTGATGTAGTTATTACAGGTACGGTTTCAGTTTGGAGACGCGAGGCTTCGGTGTTATTTGATCCAGGTTCTACATTCTCCTATGTGTCTTCATCTTTTTCCCCTTATTTGAGTATGCCCTGTGATTCCTTGAGTACTGTTGTACATGTGTCTACACCGGTGGGTGATTCTATAGTGGTAGATTGAGTCTACTGTGCTTGCGCNGTACCTCACTTAGAGTGGAGAGGGACTCCTAGCCATTCTTCTGGTAGAGTTATTTCTTATATGAAGGCTCGGCGCATGGTCGAGAAGGGTTGTTTGGCCTATTTGGCCTATGGTCGTAATTGTAGTGCTGAGGTCCCTTCTATAGAGTCTGTGCCCGTGGTTCATGAGTTTACAGAGGTATTCCCCACTGACCTGCCGGGTATGCCACCCGATAGGGATATTGAATTTTTTATTGAGCTAGCTGAGGGCACTCAGCCCATTTCTATTCCCCCGTATCGTATGGCTCCGCCAGAGTTGAAGGAATTAAAGGAACAATTGCAGGATTTGTTGGATAAAGGCTTCATTAGGCCTAGTGTTTCTCCTTGGGGTGCTCCAGTGTTGTTCGTGAAGAAGAAAGACGGCTCAATGAGGATGTGTATTGACTACCGGCAGTTGAATAAGGTTACTATCAAGAACAAGTATCCTTTGCCGAGGATTGATGACTTATTTGATCAGCTTCAGGGTGCTACGGTGTTCTCTAAGATAGACTTGAGGTCTGGTTATCATCAGCTGAGGATTAGGGCATCTGATGTGCCCAAGACGGCTTTTCGCACTCGTTATGGGCACTATGAGTTTTTGGTCATGTCGTTTGGGTTGACTAATGCCCCCGCTGCTTTTATGGAGTTGATGAATCGGGTATTTTGGCCTTATTTGGACTCGTTCGTTATTGTTTTCATTGAGGATATTTTGATATACTCTCACAGCCGAGAGGAACATGAGCAGCACCTTAGAGTCGTCCTCCAGACTCTGAGGGATAGGCAGTTGTATGCCAAGATTTCTAAGTGTGAGTTCTGGTTGAGTTCTGTGGCATTCTTGGGCCACATTGTATCAACAGAGGGAATTCAGGTGGATCCGAATAAAGTTTCAGCAGTTAGAGATTGGCCTAGGCCCACTTCAGCCACAGAGATTCGGAGCTTCTTAGGCCTCGTAGGCTATTATCGCCGGTTTGTGGAGGGGTTTTCATCTATAGCAGCCCCTATGACCAGAGTTGACGCAGAAGAGTGTTCAGCTCAGATGGTCTGAGGAGTGTGAAGTGAGCTTTCAGAAGCTCAAGACAACATTGACCACAACACCAGTGTTGGTATTGCCCACAGGTTAAGGTTTGTATACCGTGTATTATGATGCTTCACGAGTTGGACTTGGTGCGGTATTGATGCATGATGGCAAGGTTATAGCTTACGCATCTCGTCAGTTGAAGATTCATGAGAAGAACTATCCAGTCCATGATTTGGAGCTTGCAACTATTATTCATGCCTTGAAGATTTGGAGGCACTATTTTTATGGGGTGCCATGTGAAGTATTCACTGATCATAAGAGTTTTCAATACTTGTTTAAGCAAAAGGAGTTGAATATGAGGCATCGGAGGTGGTTAGAGTTGCTGAAGGATTATGATATTACTATTCTCTATCATCCGGGAAAGGCCAATGTGGTGGCCGATGCTCTGAGCCGGAAGTTAGTCAGCATGGGTAGTTTGGCTTATCTATCAGTTGGAGAGCGACCTTTGGCCTTGGATGTTCAGGCGTTAGCCAATCGATTTGTTAGGTTGGAGGTTTCTGAGGGTGGTAGTGTTTTGGCCCATACCGTCGCTCGTTCTTCATTGCATGATCGTATTCGCGCCAGGCAGTATGATGATCTGCATTTGTGTGCTCTTAGAGATGCTGTTCGGCACGGATGTGCCAAACAGGTCACAGTTGATGCTGAGGGAGTTTTGAGGTTGCAGGGTCGTATATGTGTTCCTGATGTGGACGGAATTCGTGAGTTGAAGTGGGAGCGTATCACGATGGATTTTGTAGTTGGGCTCCCACGGACCCAGAGGATGGTTGATGCAGTATGGGTTGTTGTGGATAGGCTGACAAAGTCAGCACATTTCATTTCGGTGGCGGTTTCATCTTCAGCGGAGAAGTTAGCTCAGATCTATATGAAAGAGATTGTCAGATTGCATGGTGTGCCCTTATCTATCATATCATACCAAGGTACTCCGTTTACCTCCCATTTCTGGAGAGTATTTCAGAGAGAGTTGGGAACTCATATTGATTTGAGCACAACATTTCATCCTCAGACGGACGGACAGTCTGAGCGCACTATTCAGATTTTGGAGGATATGTTACAGGCATGTGTTATTGATTTTGGTGGTTCATGGGATCATTTCTTGCCTTTAGAAGAGTTTGCCTACAACAACAGTTACCAGTCAAGCATTCAGATGGCTCCGTATGAGGCGTTGTATGGTAGGCGATGTCGGTCTCCAGTCGGATAGTTTGAGCCCGGAGAGGCTAGATTATTGGGTTTTGAGTTAGTCCAGGTGACCTTGGATAAGGTGAACATCATTCAGGATAGGTTTCGTACAGCTCAGTCCAGGCAAAAGAGTAATGCAGATCGCATAGTTCGAGATTTGGCTTTCATGGTAGGAGACCAGGTGTTCCTTCGAGTGTCGCCTATGAAGGGCGTGATGAGATTCGGAAAGAAGGGCAAGTTGAGCCGTAGGTATATTGGTCCATTTGATATTTTGGATAAGGTAGGAGAGGTCGCATATAGACTTGCCTTGCCACCGCATTTATCAGCCGTGCATCCAGTATTCCATGTATCTATGCTCCGGAGGTATATTGCAGATCCTTCTCATGTTCTTGACTTCAGCGGTTTCCAGTTGGACAAGGATTTGACTTATGAGGAGGAGCCGGTAGCTATATTAGATAGGCAGGTTCGCCAGTTGAGGTCGAAGAGTTATCCTTCGGTCCGTGTTCAGTGGAGGGGTCAGCCTGCCGAGGCAGCTACCTGGGAGTCCGAGTCCGATATGAGGAGTCGTTATCCCCATCCTTTCTCAAACTCAGGTACTTTTCTATGTTCGTTCGAGGATGAACGTTTGTTTTGGAGGTGGAGATTGTGATGACCCAAAATATCATCCTAAGTAATTCTAGCTAAATTTGTGTTCCGAGGCCCCGAAAGCCTCCGTTAATCTCACTCGATATGCGTGCTCAGCCCGGGCGTGTTGCCGGGAAGCTTTTATGTGAAAACTTGATGAAAATGGAATTTTATGATAATTGAATGAATAAAGTTGACTTTGGTCAACATTTTTGGTAAACTGACCCGGACCCGTGAGGTGACGATCCCGGAGGATCCGTAGGAAAATATTGGACTTGGGCGTATGCCCGGAATCGAATTCCGAGGTCCCAAGCCCGAGAAATGAATTTTTAAAGAAAATTGTTTTCTGAAAATAATAGGATTTTGAAAATAAATTATTATGTTAAAACCGTATTACCGGGACAGGTTTATTATATGTTATTTGTCTTATCTGTGAAATTTGGTGTAAAACGGACTTGAAATGACGTGTATCAGATCAATATTGGAAAAGTTAAGCTTTATGAAGTTTTGAGAAAATTCTATGAGTTTTAAGGTTTAATTCCTAGTTTTTGATGATATTTTGGTGATTTAAAAGCTTGAATAAGTCCGTAGGATGTTTTGGGAGTTGTGTGTGTTTTTGGTTTTGAGCCCCGAGGGCTCGGGTGAGTTTCGGGTAGCTAACGGGATGTGAAAAGTCATGAAAAATCTGGTGTTTCTCTTGTTTCTGGTATCAGGCCTTTTCTTCAGTGCGATCCCATATGCATCTCCGCGATCGCACAACATTAGGTTGGTAGGGGCAAAGTTTATTCTATGCGATCGCATAGAGTTGTCCAAGAACGCATAGTGTGTAGGTGTGATAGGGTGGGGGCTGGGTAGTTACTCCGTGTGATCGCACTGCCCTTGTCCGCGATCGCAGTAGTATAGGTCCTGGCTTCACTGCGGTCGCAACCTTTGTCCTGCAGGATCACACTTCACAGGATCCCTGACTTTATGCGATCGCACTCCCTTTTCCGCGATCGCATAGAGTTATTTCGTCCAACAATAATTTTAACCCCAAAACAGAATTCAATACGGGAATTTCTAAATTTCAGTCTTCTCCTCCATCCTCAACCCCCATTGACGAGCCTTAAACCATAGCCTCTTGGGTAAGCTTCCTAACATCGATTTCTCCCATTTTACTTCCATAACCGCTAGAAATCTAGGCCAAAAATCATAAAATCAAGTAGAAATTAAGGGTTTTGGATAGAGTTAGGGCTTAAGGGATTTTGGGTGATTCAACCTCAATTTGGGGTCGGATCTTAAAACAAATCATATATTTGAACTCGCGGGGTTATGGGTGATCGGGTTTTGGTCCGAGCCTCTTGTTTGGACCAAGCGGACCCGGGGTCGAATTTTGGTAATTTTGGACGAATGCTAGGGATTGAATATCTAGGTTATGGGATTGTGTTATTGAGTTTTTATTTATATTATTGAATTAATTATGCCTAGATATTGTTGTTTCGGAGTCGGATTATAAAGGAAAGACGGTCTTAGAGGGTTGATTGCTATACTTTGGACGGAGGTAAGTGTCTTGCCTAACTTTGGTTAGGGAATAAGTATTATTTGCTATGTGCTAAGTGATTATCATGTCCATTGCATAGGTGAGGTGACAAGTACCTATGAAATGTGTGTCAAGCATGCCCGTGAGTCTATTTTGATAGAAATTGCAGTATTTCTCCCATGTTTAGCATATTATGAGATTGTCTCTACTTGGTAATTCATTCTTGTTGAAAGTATTGGCTGTTGAGTTTGAGAAGTGTTGATACGATTGATAATCCAAGTGTAGAGTATACGATTGAAGTGATTGGTTATAGCTGAGACCCTTGCCGGGCATTTATTGAGTTATTAATTGATGTTTTTCCCCTTGCCGGGTGTTTTGAACTGTCAATTTCCACTATGTTGTACTACTTGCCATTACATATGATATTGTTTGATGAGGAAGAGTGTAAAGCACGAAGGGTGATGCTGTGCCATGATATCTGATTACATTGCATAGTGAGGAAGAGTGTAAAGCATGAAGGGTGATGACGTGCCACGATTCATATTGATTATAAGGACGAAGGTTAACGTCATGCCGCGATTCATATTGATAATAAGCACGAAGGTTAATGTCGTGCCATGACTTTTATTGCTTATAAGCACGAAGGTTAATGTCGTGCCATGATACATTGTACATTGCATTATGAGGAAGAGAGTAAAAGCGCGAAGGGTGATGTCGTGCCATGATACTTGATTACATTGCATTGTGAAGAAGAGAGTAAAAGCACGAAGGGTGATGCCGTAACATTGTTTACATTTCTGGTACTTATACTTGTTTCGTTGGCTATTGTGTTAGATTGCCTCCCTTGCATACTTCTATCTGTCAATTTGACTGCTTCTTTTTACTTGTTCCCCTTTACTGCTCTCGTATCCCTTACTTGTCTGCTTATCAATTGCCTTGTATTATCCCTGTTACCTGCTGTAGAATAGGACAGGTTATCGTTATTGTTAAGTCTAGCCTCGTCACTACTTTGGCCGAGGTTAGGCTTGGCACTTACTCAGTACATGGGGTCGGTTGTACTGATTCTACACTGCACTTCTTAATGTTGTGCAGATCCCGCATCCGGACCTAGTGGACCGCATTGAGGGAGTCACCTTCAGTCCACCTCGAGATTCAAGGTATACCCGCTGGCGTTCGTACACCTTGGTGTCTCTCCTGCATTTGGATTCCTCATTGTCTTACTTTTTAACCTAGTCTCAAGACAATTATATATTTCTTTTCAGACTCTGTATTTAGGACTCAGTTTAGATAGTTCATGAGGTTGTGACACCCCGGTTTTTGGATTATGTGATGCTGTTATCCTTACTATGTCATTACGCATTTTCAGAGTATTGTTACATTTCCGCTGTTAAAGTTATAAAGTATGTTGGTTATTTCAGTTAAGATTTGAAGGGTATTTATTTTACTACTGTTGGATTGATTTAAAAATATTAATGTGTAGTTTACGTTGACTTGTCTAGCGGGTTCAACATTAGACGCAGTCACGGTCTGAAAGGTGGGATTTCGGGTCGTGACAAGTTTATATCAGAGCTCTAGGTTACTTAGGTCTCACAACTCACGGACAACCTTGGTAGAGTCTGAGGGATCGGTACAGAGACGTCTGTATTTATCCCCAGAGGCTGCGAAGTTAGGATACTCCTCTTCTCTTCATACTCTGTCATGCGTAGTATATTCTGTATACTGATTGAGTTTCCATTCTACTCTCTCGCAGATGGCGAGGACGCGTACTTCACTTGGTTCCGCTCAGCAGCCCGACACTCCTGCTATATGGAGGATCAAACATAGTACCTTTTGACTGCACCTACGTTGACAGTTGTTTCAGGGACATTTTCTTTGGGCCCTAAGTACAACGCACTCTTTTGGCAGTACTCTTGTTGCAATGCATGAACCTTTCCAACTTGAACCAATTTTCCTTTGGCGGTTTCGATTCGTTTTTTTATTTCCCTTGACCTAACTTCATTTGCATTCTGATTCTTGATTTATTATTTCGGAGTCTGACAATGTTTTAGGATCTTTCGACTACACATGCGTTGACAGTTGTTTTAGGGACGTTTTCTTTGATGTATCCCAAATGTAGCGCACTCTTTTGGAAGTACTTTTGTTGCAATGCCTGGACTTTCCAATCTGAACCAATTTTCCATTTGTGGTTCCGATTCATTGTTTTATTTCCTTAGCCCAAAATTCATTGGCATTCTGACTCTTGATTCATTATTTTGAAGTCTGACAATGTTTTTGGACCTGGGCATGATATCCGCAAGCATGTCATGTTATTGAATTCTGCATTTTACAGAACTAAAAGTAGAATAAGAAAAGAGATAAGAAAAAGAGATATTTTTGGAAAATGAAATATTAATTCCATTTGATTTTTTTTGAAGTTTAAAGATAGAAGGGTTTACATCGGAAAGTAAGACAATAAACTAAACATCCGGATCACACCCTGAAATAATCCGGACGCAGAAAAGATAGCAAGATTGGCTACCGGGACTCCCATCTGATAGGGGAACTTTCAGGCTTGGCGACCGTTTTTCGGCTTTTCTTCGATCACGGCAATGGCTGCAAAAGCCTTCAGTGCCGGATCAAATTCTTCATCTTTACAAATCATTCCGACTACCGGCCCAGTGTGAGCAGGCAGGGGATTGTTCATCACATTAGGGTCTTCTTCATCCCTAAACACTATTGCTTTGACCTCGATGAGGTCTTCCACTACTCTTTTGAGAGTCCAACAATCTTCAGTGTCATGCCCCACTGCTCCTGAGTGATATTCACACCTAGCATCAGCTCGGTGCAAAGGGGACTCGGGGTTCGGCCGGTTTAGGGCCACTGGCTGCAGCAGACCTAACTCGACCAACTTTTGGAACAAGCTAGAGTACGATTCACCAATAGGGGTGAACTGATTCCTTCTGAAGGGCTCTCTTGGGCGAGGATTGTATTGGATAACATTTGGTTGGGGTTTATATGGAGCTTGGTAAGGATAGGCATTTTTGGGAAGTGGAGCTCGGTTTTGGGCATACCTTTGTAGCCGCGTATAATATTGCGCGTTCATCACCACATAGGGAGGCGGTGCCACGGCATATGCCACATCATCTTGATAGGGATAATAGTATTGTGGGACCTTAGGAAGCATATATGATTTGTTGAATGCCCTGCGGGCCCCCTTCAAGCTCGAAGACATCATGGCTCCCTCTTCTATCCCGTTTCTGTTCATCAAACCCTCTGAACCATTCTGAACGGCCTGTGATGCAGCCTTAAAAGCAGTTTGACTCAAGATTCGGCCCGTTTTCAAGCCGTTTTCGACCATCTATCCGATTTTGATAGCTTCAGCGAATGGTCTACCCATAGCAGACATCATGTTCTGGAAGTAGTTCGCCTTTTGGGCCTGTAGACAGACCGCAACTATTTCTGTTTCGTCCATTGGAGGCTTTACTCTGGAAGCTTGCTCACGCCATTTGACAGCATATTCGCGGAAGATTTCTGCAGTTTTCTTTTTCAAATTATACAGAGAGTTCCTGTCAAGAGCGATGTCCACATTATACTGGAATTGGCGGACAAAGTCTCGGGCCAAATCGTCCCACACATGCCAATGTGTAATTTCTTGATCCATATACCATTCATCAGCGATCCTGGTGAGGCTTTCTCCGAAGTAGGCCATTAACAACTCTTCTTTTCCACCAACACCCCTCAGCTGGTTACAATATCGTTTCAAGTGAGTCATCGGGTCTCTCTGCCCGTCATATTTTTCAAACTTTGGTATCTTGAAACCAACTGGCAGGTGAACATGTGGTAACATGCATAAATCAAAGTAGGAGAGACTCTTCTAACCACTCAAACCCTGTAGGTTCTTTAAGCTTTGCTCTAGGCTTCTCATCTTCCGAGCTTTTTTTTCCTGCTCGGGGTTTCTCATTGTTCTTTCTTGACCCATAGGAGACTCATATTGCGGGTGCTGAGGGTAAGAGTTTGGCTTGGGAACTGTTGGCTATGCCGTGGTGAAGATTGGTGGTGCAGCGAACATTGCTGGCGGTGCCCTTGAATCCAGTGCCTGGGGGTGATCCACAGAAGGCATTTCGGGGCCATTAGGCGGCACTAGAGGGCGCCCACATGGGAAGATTGAATTGGGCACAAGGATATTGGAAAGCCCATCTGAACTAGGAATCAACTCAGGAAAATCAGGGATTACACTTGGCGATTCCCTCCCATTAGACCAGGCGACCCACATTTCCAACATGCGGCAACGCAACATTCTGTTTTCTTTAGCAGTTGCTGATTCAGGCTGCTGAATAGCCAATGCCGGGCTATCCTCGGGACCGATGATTGGTAGATTGATTACAGAGGCCATTTTTACTTTTGGATCTTGTGAGGGAAGGGGGCTAGACTACCAACAAAACCAACCACCAAAACCTGGCTTTTATGCACACACAACAACCTTGTTAGTTTTGAGACATTTAACATATAGGATATCGCATGTTGGGATGCAATGCACCTAATAATAAAACGCTTCTACCATGTATTTGAACGGTTATGTGTTTCATCCCGGCTTTTGAATGTCCCTTTAAAAATTTGTTTTACTTTATTTTTTGAATTTTCATATCTCAATTTTTCCTTTCTTTTTTTTTGTTACTTTCGTTCTTGATTTTTCTTAGTTATTATGTCACTCTTTTTTTCCAATTTTTCTCTCTAAAGTTTTTTTGGCTACGATCGAATCCGATGGGGATTACCTACGTATCATGACGCCGCATGAATCAGATCTTGCGTAGTTCGGGAAGATTAAGAATGTAGTAAATAATCCATCTCCTTTTTTTCTTTTCTTTTTTTGATTTTTTGAAAGAAGACTTTAAAAGAAGAAAGAAAATATTTTTTGGTTCTTTTTATTTTTCTTTTCGAAATGTTTAAAAAGAAGGAATTCTAAAGAAGGGGGGATTTTTTTTTGTTGGGCTTTGAATTAATTTTTTTTTCTTATCTTTTATTTGTTTCTTTTTCGAAAATAGTATTAGGTTTCTCCGTTGTCAACAATTGAACAACACATACATGTGACCAATTATATAGTACCAACATTAGACGTGCTTTTGTCGTTCTCCCATTTGTGTTTTCTGCAGCGATCCGAGAACTTTAACTACTTAACTTCTGAGTTACTAACCAAATCAATGAAATCCAGGAAAAATTAGCATTGGAGTTCTCCCCACAATTTATCACCCGATGGCTCGAGAGACCAGTAAAAACTAGATAGTACAGATCAACACATACTATTCTGACATAGAAAAGTAGGCTTTGAAGTGCAAACTATCTTCCTAGTAAAAGCATTTAAGGAATTCTTTTGAAATGTGTCACAAATAGACATCAAATATAACACTCAAAAGCTAAAAGGTAAACCTAACATCAAAAACATTGAAAGTAAGGGATGCCACAAAATTTAACAAAAACTTCAAGAAGTGTGACCCTCTTCGGCAACACCTTCAAAATTTTCACCAGCCACGAGATCTGGTACGTCATCATCGTCGTCTTCTTGTGCTGCGGTCGCACCTCCAGCCTCACCTGTACCTGCAGCAGCACCCTGCTTCTGGAACTGCTCAGCCAACTTTTTCAAATTCTCCAAATTATCAGGACCCAATTGGTGAATAATTTGAGGAAGGATATCCTGCAATTTCTTTGTCTGAGGGGAACCAGTAACGACCCATGTGTTTGCAGCAATAAATGCTTGAACTTTGGGGTTAATGAATTGGATAACAACATCCTCCTTGAAAATGTTTACTTCTTTAATAGCAGGAATGACATTGACACCAAGATCATTGACGAAGAAACAACAAATTGTGAAGTGACTGACCATAGTTATGACACAAAAGCCAAACATGGAAGTTACTATAAAATTGGTACAAGAGCAGGAAACAAACATTTGGAACATTTATGTTCTCTCCTCTTCATTTCTTCAATGCAGAGAAAAACAACCAATGATTTCACATAAAAAGGTAAGGAGGCAAGAGATATATCCATAAGCATGTCCTAAGAGACAAATGTCTACCGTGGCTTCTTGATTATGAATCAGTGCAGATAGTGCATCTATTTCTAGCAAATGCAAAAAATTTGTTCTCAATTGCAGTTTCAAGTCAGCTTTCAAGAAGATTTACAAATATGTGACAACCACCAATCATATTGATTTGTTCAAGGAAAGATGCAAGCAGTTGTTTATGAGAAACAACCCAAATAACCATATGCAGAACATCTTCAATGCATGACATATCCTGGCTATTACCGTTAAAGAGGTGCTCCTCTTTTCCCGCTTGAGTACATGTGCTTTCTTAAAAAAAAATCATCTTTCAGTGACAATGAAGCCAACTGATCGGCCGGATTGCTCGTCACTGAGGTTTAAGTAAAACCATAACTAAGAAAGACAAACTGGTACTCTGAGCAAATCGATAAACAAGAACTATTGAAAGGAGGAGGTTCAAGTAAAACCAAAACCAAGAAAGACAAAGTGGTACACTGAGCAAAGCGATAACCAAGAAAGCCAACACATTTTGATACAAGATCATCATTAAGCTACAAATTCATATCCTTTGATACTTTAAGCTACCAAATTATAGATACACACGAGACACGAATATCAAGCAATCTGATAACATCTATAAAGGATTCTTTTTTTTTAACCAGTAAACATCAATCACAACAGTTAAAAGATAAAACAAATTGGGATCCCAAATACTAGAAACGGAAAGACAGATTTGAACCTGTCGCCTACCATCAGGCGGACCAATTGTCTTTTGCTATGGCAATTTCATAGTAGAGGATACCTGTATAAGAGCTCCTTGTCAATCCAGCATTATTAACCAATATATCAAGCATACCAAATTTTTGAACAGCAAAATCGACTGCCTGACCAATATCAGCTTCTGCAGGAACATCTCAGTGGATAAAACATGCACTCTGGTCATCACCAAGGGTACAAACGCGCTATCCAAGTTCATGTTGAATATCAGCAATGCACACTTTTGCACCAAGTTTGTGAACTAAACGTACTATGCCTCTCTCCTATACCACTTGCACCTCCAGTAACTAAAGCGACTCTTCCCAATAGCCTGAAGTTGAGACATAGCAAGTTCTATGTCGTTGACCCTTGTTTGAGATGAATTTCTGCTAAGCAGTCCAGAAAATTGGAGCTGAACAAGCATAAGTTGCTGCAAATTGCCAATGCAAAACAAGGTGAAAAACTAATTGCAAAATTCTGTAGAATCAGTACCAATTCTGCAACTCAGTAATAGAACGCAAGGAATCATAGTAAACTGCTCGCAAAGATCACTAAACCAAATTCCAGCTTTGAACTTTGAAAGAGAAACCATCATTAATAGGAAAAGGGAAAGCCAATTTCTTGATGTTTAAATTCATAGATCAATTCCCTCATCTCATATATAAAATAGCCAACTTTCAGCCTAAATTACTTGTGTTCAGTACGACAGAGGTTATTTTACAGGGAACATATTTTGCAGAAATAAGTTTTTCGTCATGTTTGGTTAGTCAGTAAAAATTATATTTTCAAAACAATACACTATGTTGAAGATCAATAAGATATTTGCAAAGAGTATTCTAATACAATTTTTAGTACTAAAGATTAATAGTATTGTGCAACTGTTAGTGGGACGAAGTAATATGAAGCTAAAGTTAAGATAGTCCTAAGAACAAATGACTTTCTTTGTAACAAATGTTGCACATATTTAAAGTTTGAATAGAATTAAGTATATCAAGAATGATAAAAAAATCTAACAAATTCAGGGAGTTTGGGTGAAAACATGTTGAGGAAAAGCAAAAGGATGACAGCAAGAACACCAATAGTACAGTAGTGGCATTGAACTTTGAAAGAGATCTATAGAACTTCATTCTTTGCAGATTTATAGCTGCAGAATTTCTTGTGCTTTACAGAGTAAATTGTGTATAAACCTGAATCAATACCAATTCTCACATTTGCAAGGAGAATTGTAAGTGCAAATTCCATCTTTGAAGGTTACCTTTCAGTTCTCGCACTTCAATCAATTTCACAGTCCACACACGTTAATTTTAGCAGCAACACCACTAACTTTAACACCAGTGCAACTTCAAACAACTTCAATACCAAGCTCAAATATAGAAATTCATATCAACAATGAAGTGTTTAACCAAGTTTCCCTGTAAACTTCAAACCACAGCAGTTAATACAAGGAATTTCAGCAAATACAACCACGTACCACAACAGAACTTCAGAAAATCAACTCAAAACTTGACCAAGCTTCCCAAAATTGTTGAAAGATGTTAAGTTTTTTACTTTTTAGGTATCCAGAAATCGATTCATACAAACAGGACATTTCATCTCACACAATCAAGTTCAAATTCAGAACAACAACTCAAACTCGAGTTGCTAACAACTACTTATCGAATTAAAGAAAAATATATTTTTTTGGATTTTTGAAAATTGGGGTCTCAAAGTAAGACGTTTCTAAAAGAAGAGAGAAGGAAAACTATTTATTTTTTTGAGATTTTTTTGAAGATTGGAAAAAAATAAAAAGGTAGAGAATATTTTTGTATTTTGATTTCATTTTTGTTTTGAATGAAAGAATATATATTTATTTGGTTCTAAAACTTTTATTTTTATTTTTTTGATATTTCCTAAGAAAATACTCCTAAAGAAGAAAAATTTATTTTAAAGGATTTTTCAATATTATTGGGGACCGGAACCGATGAGGTTTGTCTACGTATCTCACATCCGGTGACAATCAGACCCGCGTAGTTCTGTCGGTTTTGACGGAACCGAGGGAACATGACTTTTGAGGACATTCAATTATTTTCTTTCTTTTTTATAGACAGAGTTTCATATTTCGAATAACTACCTCGCACTTTTTTATTTTCTTTCCTATTCTAGAAGCCGATCAACATGCATGCCGAAACAAAAAGATGCCAAGTAGCACGTAAGATGCATCAGGATGGTCTTTTATTTTGGGTTCACCTGTCCTAGACGGACCCAACCCCTGTGTTGAGTCCCCTAAGTCAAATGCACGTGATGCAAACAACGCACTTACTAGGGATCCGGCATGAGGTTATGTCATTCTAAGTTTGAATCCTGGGGGTTTTGTTCTAGACCAGGCTTTCCCGAGCGGACAGCTCGATCCGAGGTCGGGGCAGCGTACCGGGAATACAGAAGCTTCACCGGCTTTGCAACTTGTCCGTACCTCGTTCTAATATTTGCATATGACTCTAATAGAAAAGAAGTCACACGAAGTGCACACTTCCCAGATGATTTAGAAGACTTAGAGAGAAGAGGGTTTCGTAACAGTTTATATACAGTTCACATATTATCAAAGCGGTAAAAAGTGGCACTTAGCACATTAGATTAAAACACGGAAAATCAAACAATAAATCCAAATATAACAGTTATTCTAAGCTCGAATTCTTTGAACACTGAACCAGAGATTCTGGGTTAGATTTCCCCAGCAGAGTCGCCAGAGCTGTCACACCTCTTTTTTTCCCGATAGGGGTGGGATAAGGGAGTTTATCCACTTTAAGTGACATTATTCGGATATGGGATTTTGTTTTCCAGAGTCGCCACCCGGATTTTTTATGATAGTCTGGGACACCGTTTTATTGAAATCCCAAACTGAAGAAATTTAGACTATGTTTTAAGTTGTCTGCGAACTAGAAATTCGAGTAAGGAATTATGTTAACCCGGGAGAAGGTGTTAGGCATTCTCGAGTTCCGTGGTTCTAGCACGGTCGCTTAACTATTAATATTTGGCCTAAATTATTTGATTATTTACGTGTTTTAGCCTATTGTGCATTTAGCCCTTTTTCATTTTAAACTGCTTTTAATACTTACGAATTTATCTTGAAACATTCACGATGGCGTGCACTTGTTTGTTTTTAGACATGTTGCAAACCGCGTCACATAAAATGCACCCGCGATTACAACGTGATATTTTATTATTGTTTTGAAGTTGTGGTCGGGGGCATGAGTTGCCACACCCGAGTGTAGATTACGTAATCATGACTATGGTCACGATGATTTAATTGCCTATTTGAGGCAAAACTGTTATTTTCGTAAGTTCTTTGTCTTTTCCTAAATTACTTATAGTATTAACCTAAGAGGTACTTTTGGATTACGAAGTATTGTGAGTTCAAAATCTTCTAGGACTAAGTGAACTAGTCTAAGGGTGAGAGTTTGGGCCATGACTAGATCTAGCCTAGTCTAGTGATTAATGTTTGGACCATCCCTATTTTAGGAATAGTCTTACTAAATGCCACACGCAGGAGTCACATAAAAGCATGATTTAATTTAACAGTTCTTCGAATAGTAGTGTGCTGGGAAAACTAAGAACATACCAATGTGACATTATTCCTATTGGGCGGTGTCTTGGATAAAGCAGTAGAAGTTTGTGTAGTTTGTACAGTCAATATATACTACACTCTACCTTTTGTAATTTGCATGCTATCCTCTTTCAATTAACAAGTGATGGTGCAGAGAGTTAAAAATAATGGATGGAATCATTGTACGTTGATGCACGAATGAGACAGAATTTCTAAGAAGACCAACCACTTAAGAGGAAATTGAAATAAGTAAACATGCTACCCACGTAGAGTTCATCAATCAAAATGTGTTTACCAAAAACCAGATCGGACAGAAAAAGACCCTAGATACACAATAGAGGGCCTTCACTAAAGTCCAGTACAATGAATAACCACATAAAAATTCAAACCGCTTCAGTGAAACTGTTTAGAGACAAGTCGTTACCCATGAAATCAACTAAAAGAACTTAAGCATTTCTCTGTTAATATGCTTAGTTCAAGTAAGTCACATGTCAATAACAATAAAAAATGTGTTGGCAAGCAATTCAAATATATACCTTCATCTCAAAATAATGAATCACAAACGAATACTTGATAGAGAAAATGAAACCGAACAAATCTGAAGGTCGAACACCAAGAATACAGAGAATGGAGCATATTCTTAGAGTGAACAATCCAACTATTCATTCATATTCGAAACAAAAATTTTGCCAACTGATACATACCTACATAACCGAAAATAAATAGACTACGACACTGTGATGGAAGGTGGGATCTAGCAACAGAAGCAGCGTCAAACCAGCGACCAAAACCATCGAATCTCGACTAAAGAGCAGAAGCTAAACCAAACAGAATTCAACAACTCCAGAAACAGTATAAATCAGTAGAATCTGACTTGAGTCTAAATTCCCTTTTAATACCCAAAAAATTTCTGAGGAACAAACAGTAGCTAGAATCGAATTCGGAATGAGAGTGCAGCGGCTGAGCTTTTACTGCAGAGGAGAAACTCTAAATCTTTTTCTGTTTTTTTATTTTTGGAATGTTTGGTGCTTCAGGTTTTGAGTTTTGGGTTCCTAAATTTCACAACCGTTTCCATTGTTTTCGAGCTATTTGTTGAAGGAAAAGGAGCTGGTCGCTGGTGTTTTTGTCAAGGGAGATGTGGAAGACGATAGACCAAGGGGAAACGACGCTCTCATAGAGATTAGGTCTCTCTCCCTAGGTCTTCAGAAATGGGGTTTTAATATAGAGACGATTTGGTCTTAGCGGGTGTGGGCTTCCGATTTGGATTGGGTCGTCTGGGTAGTGTAAAGAAAGAATTGGGCTTGGGTCCTTATTGTCCCAGGTCCGATTTTTAACATTCTAGGCTTAATTTAAACTTAATTAATCTAATTAAAATCAAATCTATTTAAATTCAAAAAAATGTAATAATCAATTTTGTCCTTATTCTGTCTAACTATCGACCAATTAGGAATAAAATAATTAGTTTAATACTCCTAATTAAATTTATAGTTTTTTCAAAAAAAAAAAAAAATGATTCATTTTAGCAATTAGTTATCAAAACTACATCACATCAAATAATCATCATTCGTTTCTTACTTAAATCAATGAATCTATAATTCCTTGATAACAATGACGCGCCTAATTACGCAATTTTGAATAATTTCGAAAGTCGAATCATGAATATGCAATGCAAATAATTCACAATTAATTACTAAAATTCAGCAAAATTTTTAAAACTAATTTATTTGTATTGAATTTTGTAGGAGTGTATGGTGGGTGAAAAATCACGTGCTCACAGTCCTCTAACACCATGAAGAGGACTGCTGAAGGTGTAGATTTACCAAAAACTAGGGCTGACTGAATTGCTGAGGATTTGAAGAAATGGGAGATGAATGCTAAGGCCAAAAAGTGGCTAGTTTGTGGACTAGGTCTAGACGAGTATAGTAGGATTCAAAGCTGCACTACTGCCAAAGAAATCTGGGATACCTTACAAGTAGCCCATGAAGGAACACATCAAGTGAAAAGATCAATAGGTACACTACTATACTCTCAGTATGAAAACTTCACTATGAAAGAAGGAGAGACAATCCAAGAGATGTACACAAGGTTCACAACTCTGACAAATGAACTTAAGTCTCTTGGTAGAATCATTCTTGAAGAGGACATGGTAGAGAAGATCCTGACTAGGGTCTTACCAATTTCTTGGGAAAGAAAAATCACTGCTATCTAGGAATAAAAAAACATGGCAACCCTCAGATTGGACGAGCTAATCGGAAACCTCACTGCCTATGAATTCAGAAGGAAGACAATGAAAATGGATGCTCCAAAGAAGGAAAGGAGTCTAGCAGTGAGAATCACTTAGGGAGAAGATCTGGAGGAAGACGAGATGGCCATGATTATCAAAGAATTCAGAAAATTTCTCATTAGGAAGAAGAGCATCTCTAGAGGTGGAAACTACAACAAAGCAAAAACTCCAGAAAGGCCAACCAACAAGGGATGCTACAAGTGTGGAAAGACTGACCACCATATCAAGAACTGTCCTCAGTGGGAAGTGGAATGGAAAAAGGAGAGATTTGAATGAAGGAACAGGAAGAAGGAACTGGTCCAACCCAAAAAAACCACAACGAAAGTTATGGTTGCTGCTTGGGGGGAAAGGTCAGATAAAGAATCAGAAGATGGTGAGAATGAAGAACAGGCGCTCATGGCAATTGGAGAATATGATGAGGAATCATATGAAGAACTAGAGGTAAGTATACCCCATCTCAAAAACAAAATAAAATTCCTATCTAAAGAAAAACTCTCTAAGTTGCTACTTGATTTCATGGATGATTCCGAAGAAACAACCAAAGAGAAAGAACAACTTTCTAAAGAGTGTGCAATGCTAAATGCAATGAACCTGGAAATCAGAGTAAGTGAATCTGAAAAGAAAAACATTGTCTTGATGAACCAGGTTCATCCACTTGAAACTGAGATTCTAGAGCTAAAATTTAAAAATCTAAAATTGAAGCTAGGATCCAGTAAAAAGATTGTCGATCATTCTCATGTCATGTTAGAAGAAAATGTGGGAAAACTAAAAGATAAGATGTATACCAAGGATGATCAGATAAGGAAACTTAAAGAAGAACTTGATAAAGTCAAGCATGAGTTAGATCGAACTTGTAAATGGAACAAATCATCTGATGCCTTGACATGACTTCAAGAAAATCATATTAGCAATCGGAGAGGACTTGGCTTTGGGAGTCAATTGCCCAAGTGGGATCCCAAAAGCAAGAATCTCACTCTCCCTGAGAATAAAATTTGCACCCACTGTGGTAAGACTGGTCATTACAAAATTGAGTGTACTGCAAAAGAGCAGGCCAGTCGAAGAAATAAGAGTTTTGTTAAAAAGAAAAACTGGTTGCCAAATTGGGCCAGAAAAAGCTTAATTCATACTCTCATAGAAAAGGACCAAACTAGTTTGGGTTCTTAAGACTATCCCCTGATTTCTTTTTGTAGGTTCAAGTGAGAGGAAGCAGCCAAATTTGGTACTTGGATAGTGGCTGCTCAAAACATATGACATGGAACAAGGAACAGTTCCTTTCACTTGAAAACCTCAAAGGAGGAAATGTCTCCTTTGGAAATGGAAAGAAAGGTGAAATTATTGGGGTTGGTAAGGTAGGTAAGGATGACACACGTTCCATTGAACATGTGTACTTGATAGATGGCTTGAAATACAGCCTGATCAGTGTGTCACAATTGTGTGACACAGGTAACTTGGTTGCTTTTACTTCCACAAATTGTTTTGTGATTAACCTGCTTACTGACAAGATTGTTTTGCAGGGAAAAAGAATGAATAACAACTACGTCATAGACTTGTCCACACTGTATGAAAATGAACTCACTTGCCTAAGTGTGTTTGACAATGATCCCCTCCTTTGGCACAAACGACTTGGTCACGCGAGTCTAAATCAGCTTAACAAACTAGTCTCTAAGGACTTAGTGGTAGGGCTTCCTAACATTAAGTTCAAGGAAGACAAAGTTTGTGAGGCATGTGAAAGGGGGAAGCAGGTAAAATCCTTATTCAAAAGCAAGAAAATGGTCAGTACAACCAGAACGTTGGAACTGGTTCATATGGACCTTTATGGTCCTATGAGAACTCTGAGCAGAGTTGGTCTAAAGATGGTCCAAAGATGAAGCATTTGATATGTTCACTTTATTTGTTAGAAAAACTCAAAAATAGTTAGGAAATCAACTAGCATCAATAAGATCTGATCATGGTACAGAATTTGAGAATGCAAAGTTTGCTGAGTACTGTGATGAACATGGTGTAAATCACAACTTTTCTACCCCTAGAACCCCACAACAAAATGGGGTTGTTGAAAGAATGAACAGAACTCATGAAGATATGGCTAGAACTATGCTTCTTTCTAGCAAACTACCCCACAGCTTCTGGGTAGAAGCAATAAACACTGCATGCTACATAATAAAAAGATGCATGACCAGGCCACTGGTAGAGAAAAATCCTTATGAATTACTCAAAGGGAGAAAGCCCAACATAGCCCACCTTAGGGCTTTTGGATGCAAATTCTTTGTGCACAATAATGGCAAAGATTCCCTAGGTAAATTGGATCCCGGAAGTGATGAGAGAGTATTCTTGGGATATTCATCACATAGCAAAGCTTATAAAATATATAACAAAAGAACTATGTGTGTAGAAGAGAGTGTGCATGTTGTCTTTGATGAAACTAACACTCTTTCTGAGAGACAGGAACCAGAAGATGAGGAGCTTGGACTGGTCAGAATCAGTGCAACTAATATGGAGGATGGAACAGGTGATGGACCAGGTCCAACTGCCCCAAGCAACATGACAGGGGGAACTCAACAACAAATTACTCTAGACCTTGGCCCTGATTCTGTTCCACAACAACAAGACACCATGGGATCATCTAGAAGTGAACCATTGGTACTCAAACCACACATATATCAAAGTTCTCACCCTCTTGAGAATATCATAACAAATTTGACATCCGTAATCAAAACAAGAGCCTCCTTGACAAATCTGTGTGTGTTTGATGCCTTTCTATCCTTGATTGAACCAAAGAACATTGGTGAAGCCCTACAAGATGCTGACTCGGTAAATGCCATGCAAGAAGAGCTAAATCAGTTTGAAAGAAGTCAAGTATGGCACTTGGTACCTAGACTACTAGACAGATCGGTGATTGGCACAAAATGGGTCTTCAGGAACAAACTCGATGAGGATGGAACTGTTACAAGAAACAAGGCCAGACTAGATATCCAAGGATATAGTCAAGAAGAAGGAATTGACTATGATGAGACCTTTTCTCCTGTGGCAAGACTGGAGGCAATCAGACTTCTTATAGCATTTACTGCACACATGGAATTCACTCTCCATCAGATGGATGTAAAGAATGCTTTCCTCAATGGCTATCTAAAGGAAGAAGTATTTGTCAAACAACCTCCAAGTTTTGAAACAAAGGAGTCACCTGACCATGTATACAGACTTGAAAAAGCTTTGTATGGACTCAAACAAGCACCAAGAGCATGGTATGAGAGGCTATCAAAATTCCAGCTAGAACATGGATACAAACGAGGTAAAATTGACAGTACCTTGTTCTTAAAGGAAAAAGCTAAGGATCTTCTGGTTGTGCAACTATATGTGTATGTAGAGGTACCGGATAGGAGGAGAAAACTTGGGAAAAATATAAACCTTGAGAGAGAGGGAGAAGGGAGCTTAGAAAGGGGATCTGGGATGGACGGTGCCACTCTGGCTTTTTGTGGCCCTGTTCCTGAGATTGTTGAGGAAGGAGCTAGAGTTTTAGGGGGAAGCAATTCTGGGGAGGCAGCAACAGGTCTAGAAAGCCTTCGACAAGCTGTAGATGAACCTGGTTCATCTATTGGGGAAACATTGGCTGAGATGCTGGAGAAGTTGGGGGATTCCTACAAACCCAAAAAGAAGAGAACTCCTAATTCAAAGAAAGCTAAAACACCGGTTCAACCCAAGAAGAGGAAAGCTTCAATATATGCTGATGCTCCTGCCCCAAAGATTCGTGCTACACGAAGTGTTGTTAGTAAAGGAGAAGAAGATTTGGAAAGAGCTCTGAGAGAGAGCAAGAAGAAGAGGGCGGCCAAGGGAAAGGCCAAAGTTGGAGAGCCTATTGATGCAGTTCCTGTTGATGACAATGCGATGGATCTGGTCTATCATGAGGAGCAACCAGCTCCAGTTGAGGCTAAGACACCTAAACCCAAGAAGGCTAAGGCTTCTTCCAAGAAGTCAGCATCTGTGTCTGCCACACCCTCAACCATTGCAAAGAGGACCAGGTCTGAGGCAAAGAAAGTCAAGATTGTCTATGATGAGGATTAGAGTGGAGGAGAAGAGAAAGAGTCTGGTGAGGAGACAACTGACAGACTCACCATGTTTGGCATTCTAAAACCTGAAATGGGGAAGGAGCGTACTATCTTGAAGGGGAAGCTGGTCAGAGACCTTGAGGAATTAGGAGTGATCTTTCTGATGCATACTTTGGATGTGCAAGGGTGGAAGGACATGGTTCTTCACCTTGAAGGAAGGCTGGCTAGGAATGAATTGGTTGAATTCATGGCAAACACAGTTGTCAAGGATAGCAGGGTAACTGCCAAGGTTCAAGGGGTTGAGGTTTCGTTTGATGCAAAGGAGTTAGGGGAGATACTGCATATCCCTGCTGAGGGCTACGATTATTATACTAGGCAAAGACGGCCTAATCTGTACGGGATGGCCTCTGCTCTCAACATCACCAAGTTTTTCTGTGAAAATGAGAAGGAACTTGAACCCATACCAGTGTTTAAGAGTGAAATGAGGCCCCAGCACAAGCTATTCTTTGAATTTGTGATCAAGTTTCTGCTGCCTAGACAAGAGCGAACGTACATTGCCAACTACATGGACCTCACACTCATGGAATGCTTGTACATGGGTAAGCAGATAAATTGGCATGCTTTCATCATCTAGCTCTTGGACAGAGTTGTGAATGGAGCCAAGGCACAAGCTATACCCTATGGATTTATTCTGACTGCTGTGCTTGCCCACTTCAAGGTTCCTGTGAAGAAAGCTGAGATGGCTACTGCTAAGGACTACTTAGGGAAAAATACGCTGCTGACCTGTGATTACATTGTTAAAATTCCTGAGGATGAACCTGGTTCATCCAGGAAATAGCATGTTAATAGCAAGATCAGGCCACTGGTGCAGGAAGGTGAGATAAAGGATATGGATATCCTTCGTTTGAAATCTCGCCTTATTGAGGTTGAAGCTGAGCGGGATGCTCTCAGGGCTGAATTAGCGAAAGAAAAGGAGAAGAATGAGGGTGTTATTCAACAAATGCTCTCCTTTCTTCAAACCAAGACCACAACCTCCTTTGCACCTTCCCAGCCTTAGGAGTCCAGTGCCACCAATACCCCCTTTATGACCCAGTTTGGGATTATCTAGTTTAGTTCTATTTTTCCTTTTTTTGCTCATGGTAGTGACTGCTTTTAATTATTTTTGTGTACGGTTCTTGATCTGTGATCTAATCAATGAATTTGCTTTTTTGTTATTAGTTCTATCGCAGTTTCTTAAATAACATACATTTTATTGGTTTCTTTTGATGATTAATCATGCTTTGCACCTCCAGTTGCCTCAATGGCCATGAGTAATTGTTAATAACTCTAGTAAGTTTATCATTTTGAAACTTTTCGATGATGCCAAAAGGGGGAAGATATTGTGCTTCAAAATTTCTATGATTTTGTGATGTTTATAATCTAATGAACATGGTCTCACTGTGATGAATGCTTAAAAACTTTACAAAGTGTCTGTGCTGGATTGAAGTATGTATAGGGTTAAGCACAGAGTTTGTCATCATCAAAAATGGGGAATTTATTGAACCAAGTCACTGCATGGTTTTGAAGATTGACAAATGCCAACCCAGTTGAACGAGGTCCATTAGGTTACACATAGTGAAACATACCCATTGGCACGTGAAGAGTCCATGCACAGGAGGTAAACATGATATGTGAATTATCTGGGAACTAAGAGGTTGTCTCCTAAAGCAAAAAGGTTGCAAAGCGATAAGAAGATAGAGTTCGAGTTTAGGAAGGACATAAATAATCGAGGAAGTTGAGATAAATACGAATTCTTCCACCAAGGAACAGTTGCATTAGAACTAAACAACATATCTCAACGTCTGACTCTATAAAGTGATGAAGCATTCCTGCTGAAGAGGTGTTGCACAAACACAAAAGTGAAACACGAATTGAAAGCAAAATTACCAGAGAAATTTTGCAAGAAGAATCCTTGTGCGACACAAAAGCTACTTGAACCAGCTAGAAGAACCAATTTCATCTGTTGTCTTTTTAAGTCTAGTTGGTTGTAGTAGGTTATTTCATATTGTATCTTTCAGATTTATCTAGAAGCAATTGTAATAGGTAGAACATGTTCAAGTTAGAGTTAACTTTAAGATTGTCGCAATTAGCTAGAGGCTAGTTGCTACAAAGGGATTAGAGTTAGTACTTAGGTTTACAAAAGAGTTTATTTTCTAAATGTTGTTTGGCTCAGTGACATAGTGAAGTGTTTGGGAAAATCCTACTGGGAAGTAGGTCGTGGTTTTTTCACCGTTTGAGCCAGGTGTTTTCCACGTAAAATTGCTGTGTTCTTTAAATTCTGCAATTACTTTTCCGCAAACTGTAGAAGTTGGAACACCAAGAAGAACCAGGTTCTTCTATAGAGACTGCACTCGAAAATTGAGCACCACACAAATCACCCACCCTCTTGTGTGGTATTGACGTATAAAACATCACATAGAAATTCTTGTACGTGTTTACCTCAGTCTCTATTATTTTGTTGATATGCTGTAATACTTGAATTGGGTTGTGTTCCCTTATTTGTTGAGAATTCTGAGGCTAGAGAGGTACAGAATTGAGTGAGGCCTAGGTCCTGTTGTGAGATATTTGATATAGCACGTGAGTTGTTCGTGCAACACGTGAGTTGTCTGTGCGGATCCACATTGTACTATAACATGTGAGTTGTCCATACGGATCCAGACATTGATATTATGGCATGTGAGTTGTCCGTGCAGCACGTGAGTTGTCCATGCGGATCCAGACATTGATATTATGGCACGTGAGTTGTCCGTGCAGCACGTGAGTTGTCTATGCTTAGCGCTTGGGCTGTAGGATCCCCTCCGAAGTCTGTACACCCCTAGTGAGCGCAGGTACCTATTGAGTGTGTACACTGAGAGTTGTGTGATTGAGTGACATTGCTGTGAGGTTTCATTATTGTTGTTGTTGCTACATTTACCTGCTGATTGCCTTGTAGCATTTGTTAATTTTTTGAAATTACCTGCTTACTCCTGTTTATTCTTAAATTGTGAAAAGAAATAATTGGAATGTTTTGCTTAGCTCGTCACTAATACTCAATTCATTAGTTATTTCTGTTACTGCTGAGTCTGATGTACTCATACTACACCCTACACATGCGCAAATCCATGTGAGTTAGAGCGCGACGATCGTTGAGTCAGGATGGCTATCTTTGGAGACTGCAAGGTAGTTGCTAGCGTCCGCAGGACCTTGTTACTCCTTTTATCATCTATTTCTTCTTTTGGGCTGTATTGACAGTTAGACAGTTTATATATCTTAGTTCGTAGATTTAGACGCTCATGACTTAGTGACACCCCGATATTTGGGGCTCGTTTCCGTACTTTCATTATTTATATTCAGAGTTATCTTGCATTATGAGAAATTCAAATATTGGAAATGTTTTATCAAATTCTTATAATCAAATTAGTAGTATTATTTTGGGAAATAGGCTTGCCTTGTATCACAATAGGCACCATCATGACATGGTTAGGTTTGGGGTCGTGACAATACACTTGAGAGCATGATGAGCTAACTTATCTTTCCCAGGGAATAAGTTATGAATGAAACAAGGCTCCCAAAAAAACGAGGGGGATGAGAGTATAAGGGGTAAAGAACTTTTGGCTCTACCTATTGAAAGCTCACCTCTCTCTTTAGATGTGTCAACGCGGCTTCGTGATCTAACCATATTCTGCACACAACAACAACCAAAAGCAACAAACGTCAGTTATAGTTCAAGTATAGAATAACAAACAGTTGCAGAACAAAACATTATGCCGGGTTGGGGAAGTGCGGTCCTCACAATTTGAGTGCGGCCACAGATGGGTAATGACGTCCAAATCCACTACTAAAAAGTAATGGACATGGTCGCATGCAATATAATTTACCTAACTATGAGTCGGGGTCGAATCCAACAGAGAATAATATGTAGGTGATTAGGCGTGTAAGAGAATTATCACTTATTATGATAAACGAAACACTTAGAAATGTTTTGAGAAAATATTTATATCTAATTGCAAAAATGTAAACTAACCTAGAAATCAAATAAAATGATCAATGGATACGAACATGGATGCATAGGGAATTACACTCAAGTAACGATCCAATGTATTTTACGATTTTACAACTATGAGCGAGTTTATGTTAATTAGCCTTGGGTAATAATTCTATATTAGCTTCCTCCGAAGACTAACAATACTTCCTAATTGAATTATCCCTAAAATAATTAAGAGATTAAGAACACCCGAATATGGCTACAAGTAGTTCAATCCTATCCCAAGGTAGAATCTATAAAGTAAGGCTTAAAGCCTCAAGTTCTTGTTAATCAATCTTTGCCAACCCAAATTATCATTCCCAAAATTAATTCGAAGTAAATGGGAGATTCCTAAGGTTAGCTAATCCCTTTGGAAACATTATAGAACAAGAATAATTAAAGAAACATTAACTCGCTTCAATATAATTAAAAAAATGTTCAATAGATAAGTACACCAAGATATTTAATTCACACTCTAAATATGAATATTCCCATAAACAGATTCAAGTGTTGGAAAAAATATTACACACTTAGATATACAATACAAAAATAGGAAATGAAGAAATGAACATAAATGGGTAAGAAATTCTCAACCAAAAGCTTCAAATCTTCAAGACCCAAGTGTGTGTGCAAGAACCCTAGCTCCAAAACTTGTATTCTCTCCCAAGATATGTTCAAAGCTGCCAAATATATTTTACAAATGTGTTAGGTCGTGCATTAAATGATTTTGTGGTAAAAAACGTGAAATTCCAAATTTGCAGTGTTTCCGCCCGTTTCTTCATCGCATTCGCTATACATCTTCCACGTTCGCGAAGGTTTGAATTTTGCTTCTTCGCGTTCGCAAAGGTTTGGCTTCCTTTTGCTTCGCGTTCACCAGATGTCCTTCACGTTTGCAAAGGTTTGTTTCCTGATCCTTCGCATTCGCGAAGGGTAATTCACTGGCAGATTTCCTTTATTTATTTTTGCTTGTTTTCACTTGGTTTCATCGCCATTGCTTATAAATCACATAAAACTTGTAAAATAGAAGTAAATGACATTAAACACATGATTTTTTCAACCAAACATAGCAAAAATCTAGGAGTAAAGGCGAGATAAGTTGGTAAAATACCCATTTATCAAACCCCCAAACTTAAACTATTGATTGTCCTCAAGCAATTCAACAAATAAGAACATCCTCCAATAAAATCATCAATTAAGCTCAGTTCCATACCAAACATCATTTCAAGTCAAAAAGGTTCACATTAAACATAATCTTGTGACTTCGGTTTGTCACGACCCAAATCCTAATTCAGATCGCGATGGCGCCCAACAGCGGGGTTAGGCAAGCCAATATGAATTACACTAGGTGTTACCCTCCCTATTTGATTAAGCATGTCAATATTTACCCGTTTAAAACAATTAAATATGATGATATCTTGATATGAAAATAAAATCATAATGATACATGGACAAAATAAAACATATGTATAAATATACAACCCAAAACCCAAAATATACACTACGTGTGTGCCAGGAACAAGTGTCACGACAACTATCTGAATATACAAGGATAATATATATACAATCCCACAGTCTGAATGAAGTAGATGGAAAAATGACAAAAGGAAACTTCAGGGCGCTGCCAGGAATCGTCAGGAAGAGCAGCTCACCGTGAAGTCGAATCAACTCAAGTTAGTATCTAGCACCGGCCTGATAATCACATGTACCAGCCTCCGGACCTGTACAGTCAAGTACAGAAGAAGAAGAAGTGCATCATGAGTACATAAATAAATATGTACCCAGTGAGTATCCCGTCTAAACTCAAATGAGTAGTAGCGAGAGGTCGACTAAATACTCACTAAGGTCCAACAATATAGTACATGATGAGATATGCCTAAAGCAACAGGCATGTGAGACAGTAAACAACAAGTACATAACAAATAAAGTAATCCAGATAATAACTAAAAAATGAACAGCAATGTGCCAATATCTCCTCTTAACCAGTACCTGACAATCCAATTATAAGTGACTCAAAACTCAAGTGATCATGCAATACCAGGACAAGACAACCGGCCGGAGTCATAAGGGTGGTCATAAGGACTGAGGTCATAAGCTAACCCACGATCGCGAATCATACTTGCATCTCGCGTGCTGACTCAGTATAGTAATAAGATGACCCACAATCGCGCATCATACCTATGACTCGTGTGCTGACTCGATATAGTAATAAGTTGACCCACGATCGCGCATCATACATGTGACTCGTGTGGTGACTCGATATAGTAAATAGCTGACCCACAGTCGCGCATCATACTTGCGACTCGTGTGCTGACTCGATAACAAGTGCATATATATATATATATATATAAGTACATGTGTGTACCAACTAAACAGTGAACTCAACACGACTGTGCCAATACCACGGATAGTCAACTGGGATTTAAATCATAGTGTTTCACATTTCTGTATCACCTCGACAGTAATTACAACTCATAACACGTACAAAGGTACAAATAAGGCACATAGAGGCATGCTTGTGAGTCCTAAAGCTACCCGACATAGCAATATAGTCACTACGTACAACTCTCGTCACTTGGTACGTACATGGACCCCACAACATATATACATATCAACAAGGAACCTACGGGGATATTTCCCCCTTACAAGGTTGGAAAGGAGACTCACCTCGTGACGAAAACACCCCTCGGATCAAGGATGCGCCCGAATCTCCGAAATCTACCCTCGACGGCTCGCAACTAGCCAAACATAGTATAATTGAATCAATTCAAGCTCAAGGTAGAGGAATTAACCAATTAACCAAAAATTAGACATTCTTGAAGGATTTTGAAATTTCGACCCCGTGCCTGCGCGTTCGAATCCCGAGAATTCTCGGAGGGATCACTCACCCGAAGCCTAAGGATCCGAATTATGCGATTTATACAGGAATTCATGGCTTTAAACAGATAATTCACGAATTTCACCAAAGCCCTAAATTACTACCCAATTCCATGAATTTGATGATTTTAGAAGAGAGATTAACTAGGAATTTATGTTTAAAACTAGTGTTAAGTAAGGAATTTACTTACCTCAAACTATAGGTGGAAGGCTCCTCTTGAATTCTCTCACTAAGCTTGGGGAAGAAGATGGAAATGGCGGAAATAGGCCAAATCCCGTATTTAAAATAACTGCCCAGTTTTCCCTTAACTGCGATCGCGGCATGGGGCCCGCGATCGCGAAGGCCAACTGGCCAGACCTCTACGATCGCGGAGGAGGTCCTATGATCGCGTAGGGAAATCTTGCCTGGCCCCATACTAACTCTATGCGATCGCGGGGGAAGGGGTTGCGATCGCGAAGGCATGGGATCCAGCCCATCGCGAACGCGGGGACAGGGATGCGATCGCGAAGGCCAATGGCTCGACCTTCCGCGATCGCGAAGAGTAATCAACGATCGCGAAGAGCAATCAGCTGCCCAGCCCAATTCCTTCTCCGCGATCGTGACCTCCCTTCTGCGATCGCGAAGAAGGAAACCAGACAACAAAAATTTGGTTTTTCAAACTTAGCTTCCGGGGGTCCAAAACTCACCGAAGCCCCTCGGGACCCCGTCCAAAAGCACCGACAAGTCTATATTCATGATACGGACTCGCTCGAACTTCCGGAACGCGAAAAACAACAACGAAACTCATAATTCAACGCCAAAACCAAATTGAATCAAACTTAAGAACTTGAAATTCTAGAATTCACTTCAATGCACCGAACATTCCTATACTACTCGGAATGACCTCAAATTTTGCGGACATGTCATAAATGACAATACAGAACTATTCCCGGTCCCAAAATTCCATTTAGACCTCGATAGCATAAAATCACGTCCCAAGCCAAATTTCAAACTTAAGGAAATCTTGATTTCCAATTCGGGCGCCGAAATGCTCTCGGGTCATCGAAAACCTTTTTCGAACAGACGCCCAAGTCTGAAATCATCATACAAAGCTACTGGAGCTATCAGAACTCGATTTCGAGGTCGTTTGCTCAAAATGTTGACCGAAGTCAAACTTGGAAAAATAGGCCAACCTTAAGGAACCAAGTGTTCCTAAAGCACTCTAAACATTCCCAAATCCCGAACCACCCGTCCTCGCAAGTCATAAAGCACGAATAGCTGCTATGGAAGGTTTCATTTAGGGGAACGGGATCCTAATGCGCAAAATGACTGGTCGGGTCGTTACACGGTTGGTACCAACAATTAATCCAAAGCATTTGAATCGCCAACAACTTCTCACAAATTTTATTTCAATTCAAGTGCTCAAACACCGCATTAATCAAAGTAGCAACCAAGCCATGACACTAAAGCTTCAAAATTTGCGTCATTATCACAAACAATTTTCTTTTATTCATTCCTACCAATTGGAGGTTTGATTAAGTTCACAACTCAAAATTTCATTTGCCCTCACACTTAAGAGAGAATCCCGACTAATAAATTGCAATTTAAACACAAATGAGATATCAAATGGAAAGAATTAACCCTCTCACACACAAAGATATTCAAATGCACAAAAGTAGTGTCATAGGCTTGCCCTTCATGTATTTCTCCACTAATGTAGACACATTTGGTTCAAAATCAAGTAGGACTTAAAGGGTTGTAATATAGGTTTTTGGCTAAGGTAGGGAACAATTTGAATAAGAGTGACTCAAAACCTCCCTAAGCACTATAATTTGCAACAATAAAAGCACACTTCCTTAAAAAACTTTTTCCATCCTTTCTTCACTTTTCATACCACACCTAATCTTCCCTTTACTCACAACTCCTTATTTTTTCTTCCTTTATCTTCTTTCTTCTACCCTCCCCCCCCCCTTTTTTCACGGATGGTTCCACTATGTTTTCTATTATTACCTTTCACCTTTAAAGCACCTTCCACATCACAACTTTTCCAACCTTCACCTCCAAACTTAGGCTTTTAGCCTATGTTTACACTTTCAAAGTACATAGGGAAGTACGTGCAAAAAGATAGATCAATAAAGAACGAAGGGTTAAATCTTGTAACATGGTTGCCAAAGAAAAAGTTTAAAGGCTCAAAAGGGGTTGACTAGGGAAAATATGCAAGGGTAGGAAAGTTAAGGCACAATAACGGTCTATGGAAGGCCCAACATCATTTTTCGAACCAAGTTAGTCTATGATTTCGCCTTGAAGAAAATTCCGGCAAGTTCTAGACTACAAGTAATGCTAAATAACTCACAAAAAATCTCACCACACATGACACATGCAAACTCGAGTGACATATAAATCAAAAATCCAATTAAAACCAATGAACCCAAAGAAAATCATATATAGCCTAAAATACTATTTAATGAATCAAAGAGCCAAAATAGAACCTAAAAGTCACAACAAGGATTATCACTTTAATCATTTTTTATTTTTTAAAAATTAGAACTTCATATTCCAAGGTTTAAATCATGTTGGTACAAAACAAGCCACACACGTTAGTTTATGGACAAAAGATCACACCCAATACCCAATTTATTCACTACTAGCTACTAAACTAACTTATATATATATATATATATATATATATATATATATATATATATATATAAAGATAAACAAGAATAATCCCTTAATAAAGTTGTCATGCCATCCATCATAGGAAAAAGTCACTCGGTTCGACACAAATTATTTCGTTGTAAAAGAACCGCGACATAAAGAAAAACCAAGGATTTTAATACTATTACAACTAAATAAAGTAGAAAAATAAGAAAATAATAAATAATAATAAAAAAACTAATGTTAACATGCTAGAATTAACTTCAAATTATCACAAATAAACTATAGACGTTAACCAATCTACATAAGTTATCACAAAAATAAACTGCTCCTATCATGCTCCAACTAAGTCATCACATGTAAATGAGTCACCCCCAACCTAGAGTGTTGCACTGTCCTTAATGCAACTAAACAAAACAAGATAAAATGAAGGATGTGATCCCTGAAACTACATCACTCGAGCTGGAGGTGGAAGGAAATTTGAGCTCCTCCTCCTCCTTCTTCTCCTCCTCCTCATCATCAGAGTCAATTGAACTTCAAAACAACCTCAACTTATCCATCATCTTGTTCAGGAATTTGCTCTTTTTCTTTTCGTGCTCCATGAACTTTTCTATGCCGGTTCTCAATCTTCCCTTGTCGGCGACTCATATTTTCCAACCTATTTTTCATGGACTCCATCTTGCCCGTTATTGCGTTTTGCTCTTTGACCACGTCATCCAGGGATAGTGGGGCAGCATTGCCAGTAGATGTGCTAGCCCCAGGTGGGACAGTAGGAAGGCTAGCTATAAGCTGCCTAATGTATGCATCTACTCCATGTATCTGACTGGATAGGTGATGCATAGTGTGAGGGCCGGACTGGAGTGGTTCCATGGGGTCAAATGAGTTTGGTGCAGGTGCAAAGGATCTGGAAGGATTAGTGGTAGCCTTAGAGAACTGCCCAAATAAAGAGGATGCAACATTAATCCTTCTCTTTTTCTGCTTGTCGCTGGGTCCCCTTTTAGCTATAGGTGGATCATCGGCTTTCCCAGACCATTCTCAACATCATTTGGGTGTTTTAACACCCCAGCATCGTAGCATAGCCGAGTGATCAAGGATGGGTAGAATAGTCTCTTGGACCTCTCATGAGTGGCTTCCTCGATTTCTCTAACAATGTGCTCCCCCACGTTCACGGGTAGTCCATACATGATAGCAACAATTATCAGTTCCCTCTCTGGTGTTACATCAGTGTCATTTGTATAAGGCAAGACCCTTGCACAGATAATAGAGATCCACGTCTTTGCCTCAGTAGTGAAGTCATGAGAGTCAACTCCCTTGCGCATTGTCAACTACTTCGGGGTCACCCCCATAATGCAACTTTGTCCACCAACCATTGATTTCTACCTGCTTTTGCTCTATCTCTTCAAACCTCATTATCGGCATTGGTAAGGCCATAAATGTTGTTGATCACCTCAGGGATGAAATTGACTTGAACACCCCGCACAATAATAACTACGGTTCCTTGGAAGTCGGTCCTCAAGGCGTTTGCATAAAATTCCAACACTACTATGTGGTTGGCATCATTTGGTTGATCGGCAAAACAAATTCGCCTGATTTAAAGAAATATATTTTAGAAGTCCGACATTTTAGCTTCAAACTTCTCCATGTTAATGCCTCTTTCCCTGATGATGGGTTTTGACAAGAGTTTGTCATATTTCCGTTCACATTCCGCAGATAAAAACCGGTCATGATTAGAGGGTTCCTCTTGTTCGGTTTCGAGGACATGATCTTACTCAATTTCATTGTGTTCTGGATCCATTTTATGCCCAAGTACCTACAAAATAGTCCAAAAACGTTAAAAGCTAATATAGACACTTAAAACAATGTATTAGGAAGTATTTAAGCCAAAGAAATGGGTCAAAAAGGTTCCGGGCAGAGCTATGAAAGCTAATGTTTTTTGCCATTTTGGTGACTGTCAGATTTTTCTCTTCGCATTCGCGAAGAGCAAAAATTCCCCCCCCCCCAATATTAGGCCTTTGCGTTCGCGAGTAGACCATCAAGTTCAAGAAGGTCAAAATATTTTTGCCCAGAATTGGACCTTAGCGTTCGCGAGCAGACCATCGCGTTCACGAAGGTCATCTTTATCACCCAGTCCTATTTTTCAGTTGTGAGAAAGCGTGTGAGAAAATATTATTCATTAATATTCTATGTTACAATAAGCCCTATTTATATGTATACATAACACATAACTTACTCCTATTACATAAGGGACTAGGACTAGTTACATACATTCACATAACTATTCTAACACTCCCCCTCAAGCTGGTGCTTATAAATCATATGCACCGAGCTTGTTATATATGTAGTTAATACGAGGAACAGTGAGGGTCTTGGTGAAAATATCTACAAGCTGATCATTAAACTTCACAAACTTTGTAGAAATATCTCCCGAGAGTATCTTTTCACTAACAAAGTGACAGTCTGTGATGACCCAAAAGGTCATCTTATGTAATTTAAGCTATATCTGTGTTTCGAGGCTCCGAGAGCCTCCGTTAGTCTCACCTCGATATGCGTGCGCAGCCCGGCCGCGTAGCCGGGAAGCTATCATGTGAAAATTTGATAAAAATGAGTTTTGATAATTAATAAATGAATATAGTTGACTTTGGTCAACATTTCTGGTAAACAGACCCGGACCCGTGATTTGACGGTCCCGGAGGGTCTGTAAGAAAATATGGGACTTGGGCATATGCTCGGAATCGAATTCCGAGGTCCCAAGCCCGAGAAATGAATTTTTAAAGAAAATTATTTTCTGAAANTGTTACCGGGTCCGTATTGTGGTTCCGGAGCCCGGAACAGGTTTATTATATATTATTTATCTTATCTGTAAAATTTGGTGTAAAACGGGCGTGAATTGAGCGGTTTCGGATAAAAAATGAGACTTTGAGGTTTTAAAGAATTTGAAATGTGGCTTGGAAAGTGGTGTTTTGTTCCCGAGTTCCGAATGAGATTCCGAGACCGGGAATAATTCTGTGGTGTCATTTATAAATTATCTTTAAAGTTTGAAGTCGTTCCGAGCAGTTTAGGCCGGTTCGGCGTATTGAAGTGAATTCTAGAATCTTAAAGTTCTTAAGTTTGATTAATTGGATTTAGAGGTTTAATTTGATGTTTTTGTTGATATTCTTATTATTTAAAAGCTTGAACAAGTTCGTATGATGTTTCGGGAGTCGTGTGTGTTTTTGGTTTTGAGACTCGAGGGCTCGGGTGAGTTTCGGGTAGCTAACAGGGTGAGAAAACTTAGGAAAATCTGGTTTTTTGTTAGTTTTCTGGTGTCAGGCCTTTTCTTCAGTGCGATCGCATATGCATATCCGCAATCGCACAACATTAGGTTGGTAGGGGCAAAGTTTACTCTGTGCGATCGCATTGAGTAATCCGCGATCCCATAGCTTCGTGCCTGGGGGGTAGTCTGTTACACTATGCGATCGCATAGCATCCCCCGCGATCGCATAGTGTATTAAGTGGGTAAGGGCAGCTGGAGGAAAATACTCAGTGCGATCTCATACATAGACCCGCAATCTCAGAGCTTGTCAGTCATTCCTCTATGCGATCGCATTCCTATCTCCGCGATCGCTTAAGCTAAATTTGCCCAGTTATTTTATTAACTCCAAAATAGACTTCATTACGGGAATTCTTCAAAATTCAGCCCTCTCCTCTATCCCCAACCTCCATTAGCGAGCCTTGAGT
>ML242528.1:423-39296 GCA_005239495.1 Nicotiana undulata | reverse complement strand
ATGGTACTCACTCACATCGCTCCGTCGTGGCGTACGGCCCGATCCCATCCTGTAAATCTTCGTCGTGGCGTACGGCCCGATCCCACACTGTAGTCTCAATCTCCGCCGTGGCGTACGACCCGATCCCACCCTGTAGTCTTCGCCATGGCGTACGGCCCGATCCCATAATATACTCTCTCATCACTCTTCCGTGGCGTACGGACCGATCCTATAATATAATCAATCATCACTCTGTCGTGGCGTACGTCCTGATCCCATAATATAATCACTCGTCACTCTGCCGTGGCGTACGGCCCGATCCCATCCCGTGATTCTCTTATCACACTTAAATTAAGCCAAGTATCACAACGTTCAAAGACAACAGTACCAATCACACAAGTATACAACTCATATCTATACTACAACAGGGAAAAACAATAAACATGATGTGTCCTAACTACCCGGACGAAGCAGTAATAGCCACTACGTACGGACTCTCGTCACTCGGTGCGTACGTAGCCCCCAAAATAGATCACATAGCAGACAAGGTTACCTAGAGGGACAATTTCCCTCTTATGAGGTTAGAAAGGAGACTCACCTCGACGAAGACTCCTAGGACCAAAGACCGGATCAAGAATGCGCTCAAAGCTCCGAAACTACCCTCGACGGCTCACAACTAGCCAAACATAGCATAATTGAATCAATTTATGCTCCAAGAATAAGAATTAACAAGAAATTCCAAAATATAGTATTCTTGAAGGTTTTTGAAATTTTGACCCCAGGCCCACGCGTTCGGATTTTGAAAATTCTCGAAGGAATGAATTACCCGAAGCCTAAGGATCGTAATTACCTAATTTATTTAGGAATTCATGGCTAAAAAGGGATAATTCACTAATTATCAAAGCCCTAGGAATTTCTACCCAATTTTTCCCATGATTTTGATATTTTTAAGAACAAAATTAGTTGAATTCCATAAAAAATTGATAATTTAGAGAAGAAGTCACTCACCTTAGATGATAGTGGCTTTGGACAGCCATTTCCCCCAGCTCTAAGATGCTTCAATGGAGTTTGGAAATTGGAAATGGGGAAGAAAGCCCGTAATTGGGCATTTAAATACTGCCTAGGAAAACTTTCACTGCGATCGCGTCATCAGGCCTGCGATCGCGGAGAACAAATGACCCTGGCCCTCGAGAAGCACTATGCGATCGCATAGATGGGGCTTGCGATCGCGGAGGGTGGGGAGGTAGGCTTATGCGATCGCAGGAGTGAGGTCTGCGACCGCAGAGAGGAACATGCAGTAGGGGGGTAGGTGACTTGTGCGATCGCAGGAGTGAGTCGCGACCACAGAGGGTTGGGGAGGGGACCATATGCGATTGCAGAGTGATGTCTGCGATCGCAGAGAACATTGGATGGCCCAGCATAATTACTTCTCTGCGATCGCAGATAAGGAAACCAGACAGAAAATTTTTGGTTTTTCTAACTTAGTTCCCGGGGGTCTAAAACACCCCCAAGCCCCCCGGGACCCTGTCCAAAAGCACCGACAAGTCTGTATTCGTGATACGGACTCGCTCGAACTTCCGAAACATGAAAAACAATAACGGAACTCAAAATTCAACCCCAAAACCAAATTAATCAAACTTAAGAACTTTGAAATTCTAGAATTTATTACATTGCGCCGAACGGGTCTATACTACTCAGAATGACCCCAAATTTTGCAGACAGGTCATAAATGACTATACGGAACTATTGCGGGCCTCGGCATTCCATTCGGACTTCGATAGCATGAAGTCCCGTTCCAGGACAAATTCTAAACTTAAGGAAATCCTAATTTCCATTTCGGGCACCGAAATGCTCTCGAGTCATCAGAAACCCGAGCCGAACATACGCCCAAGTCCAAAATCACTGTACGGAGCTACTGGAGCTGTCAGAACTCGATTCCGAGGTCGTTTGCTCAAAATGTTGACCGAAGTCAAACTTGGCCAAATAGGCCAGCCTTAAGGAACCAAGTGTTCCTAAACCATCCAATTCATTCCCACATCCCGAACCACCCGCTCCCGCGAGTCATAAAGAACGAATAGACGCTATGGAAGGTTTCATTTAAGGAAACGGGACCCTAATACGCAAAACGACCGGCTGGGTCGTTACAGAATCCACCGGAGAAGATGACTGGAGTCCATCGGAGAGGGAAAGTCAGGTGACTTCTAGAGAGTTGTAGAGAGATAGAGAGATAGAGAGATGAGAGAGGAACCATCTCGAAGGAAATGAGACGGAAGGGTGGGGGGGGGTTAGGTTAGAGATATTTTAGGTAATTAAAATCTGGGCCGTTGATCTGATCTGATCAACGGCTCAGATTGGCTTGGGATTGGGTCGGGTATTTGATGGGTTTTGGGCTAGGTCGTTTATGATTTGGGTTGGGTATTTTAATTGGGTTTGTATTGGGTATTAATTAGCCTAGATTTTAAATAATAAATGGCTAGATATTAAATACCCAAAAATAGACAAATAATTAAATAAACAACCAATAATTGTACAAAAAGAAATTGAGTTTAAATAGATGAAATTATAGTAATTAAATAATATTAAGTGTAAAAAATGCATAAGTTTCGAATTAAAATAATACACAATGTTCAATTGGGCTATAATTAAAAAATTATTGTAATTGAAATTAAATAAGACCCAATTGACTAATTCGTGAAATAATTGGATTTTAATAAGTAAAAAGTGATTATAAATGACATACTGAACTGGGAAATATTTTGAAATTATTTTAGAGCACAATTTATGAATTATAAAAAATATACAATATTAAATAAATAGGGAAATAATTTAGATAAAAATTAGGAAAAATACTCATTATTGCAAAGAGTGATTTTGAAAGCTTATATACAAGTTTAAAAATAATTTGAGGAAAAATTGGGTACCAACACCGGTTATCTCAACAGGTTGCATATAATTCAATTAACTCAACAAGCTGTACATAGTTCAATTAACACCACAAATTTGCACATAATTCAACTATTACATGAGTTGCGCATAATTCATCTATTTCACGGGGTTGCACATGACCCAACTAATCACAAGAAATACAAATGTGGTACATATTTGAGGAGTCACAATAGTAGGGTAATTAGGGGAGTAGGGTGGCTTTACACAAAATATGACACAGAACGCAACTACTTAGAGATGGCAACTTTTGAAAACAACTACCTGACTTATTCAAACCAACGAGGGTATTTTTCTTTCATTTCATTTTCCGTTTCCCATGTGGCTTCCTCGACCTACAAGCCTTTCCATAACACATTCACGGAAACAATCCCAACCCCTAAACTTACCTAACAAGGATGACACCAGGATGATACACAAGGATTTCCAACTACCTTCTTAGACATAGACTATGAAAACACAAATACTTGAGAAACATCATACTCCTAGTGCAACCTAATGGGAAATGCGCTTAAGTACCCTTCATTATCAATTCACATAACATATTCAGGGAAATTTTTGAGAATAAGCTGCTCCCCCTCTTAGATTCTAAATCTCTGCTGGAATACTCAAACTAAACCTATGGTGACCTTCACGATCACTCCAAGATGTGCTACAATAAATTGACCATAAAATTACCTATTGAATACATGTGTTCACTGGGTGACTTGGACACGTTTGATCCTTCAATACCAAATAGATCTAATACAATAAGGAGCAACGGAGTTTCAAGACTGGGCTGGAATTATTCAGGAACCCATTGATGTGCTGAGCAAAGTCTTTCATGAGGTTATATGTAAAGAGACACGAAGATCACTACTAACAATGCTAACGTCGTTAATCATTGTGACGACATTAATTACTAGACAAATGAAGCATAGAGGTAACTAGCACGCATTGGTACAGTGGGAACCATGTATGTGATCCCGAGATCTAAAAGAAGTGGGTCTTCCTAGACATGAGACACACGAGAGGCATGATCGGGAGGATGAAGATGCTAGCATCAGTTATCCTTAGGAGGCTACGAGTTATGCATGAGATAGTAACAATTGACCCTCTCCACACATGCCCTGCCCGACGATAGCAAGCTCTACGGAGGAGCGGTCAAGTATGACAAACCGGTTGTCTCCTTGAGTGTAAGGAAAATAAGTTTAGCTCAAAATGGTAAGATTCTCGCAACATGGATGTGATAGAGACTTCAAAAGAACCACATGAAGTTAAATTACACTCCTAACATTAACTGACGCAAGGGATCTATGTCACGTGCGCATGAAGGTGAAAAAGGGAGTCAAACACCTATGAGATTATCAACATCCAAACAGCTTAACACCTATGTGATATGACAACTTGTCTTCTCAATCAGTATGCTCATGTTATGTGCAGAAACCTGGAAGAATCTAATCTAAACCTTCTACGAGTGATACCATATAGCTAGAACATCTTATCATGGGGGTGGAATCATGTATTAGTTAGAGGGGTTCTAGTGGTTAACATGATGCTCCGGGGAGAAAGACAAATAAGACTCCTATCCAACTAGGGAGGTGAAATGCCAAGGATAGCAAAACTCCCCGTACATGACAATGACGTAATCAATGATTCTAGAAGCTGAGAGTGCAAAGGCAACAGAGCCCAATGGTGTCCAATATAGAATAATCATGGAAGATTTGCAGAAGTTCTTAATGAGTGCTCCATAGACCTTAACTCGAGGTGTACCCAGATGCTAATGAAAGGCAGGAAAACATAAGAAGTAGGCATTGTGTTATGATATCCCTCAAAGGTACATTTTTCCTTGACGGGGAGTTAGGGTCTTAATGAGAAAGTAAGTGTTATAGTGACACATAGGAGGACACGTTCTCTCGCAGCTATCGAGCAAGTGTTGGGAAATTAAAACAATGAATTCACATACCAAGAAACACAATTAACACATGGGGTGGAGGTGTAAGAAGAAAATAAACATTTGTTATGAGTTTGTCACGCTTCTGCTATACTAAGTACTGACTGCAATACAAGACCACGTCACGGGAAGCCGCAATACTAGGAACAAAGTGGGCTACTTACCGCGGGGTGTCCCAAGCGGACACGTAAGTTATACTAAGATGGCGACACAAGGTCTTTCTATGACGGGGATATGAGGATCTCAATTTTTTTTCTTCAAAGAGACCTTATGCACACGGTGACCATTTCGATTGACATGCACACATATGATAGGTGTTAAGGTATGCCCTTATGTTACTAGACAGTGAGAAGGTTTTCATGATGATATCCGCAAGAGTAGAGTGACTATTCAAACCATAGAAACAATATACACCGGTGAGAAAAGAGTGACTCGAGAAGGATTGCAATTCCGGGATGCTTTTAATGGAACTTGACACCACATAGGTAAGCTTTACCGCGGTGCGTACGTGCTTATATTATCTATTTAATCGAGAAGGTTATGTAAGGAATCCGTCAGGTGTAATTCCTTGTTGAAAAATTTAGGGAAGCAAGTGGGGAGTATTACCCCATGATTATGACTTGATTCAAGAAGTTATTATTGGATTCAATTTCTCAAGAGGTCGTAGGTAATACGTCCCATTCAAAGAGTAGCTACAGAGAATGGCTCATAAGGTTGCCCTGACTCCGTCCCAAGTCCCATAGCAACATAAGGATTAACGTATGACAAATGAAATTTTATCTCTAGATGCCAAAGACACAATTATGATCTTCCTTCAACCACCGAAATTGGAACTGGAAAAATAGGACAACAACCAGGGGAAAACCGGGTATATAGGAGAAACTAACAGGAAGAGGACTTGAGGGTTATAGGAGTGAAATCAAAATCCTCGCGGCTAGTGGAGCCAGTACTAAAATTCAAATCAGTTGGATTCGTAGCAACATAGAGCAGTTAACATATAACGACACTTAAACAAGTATTATGCAACCCAAAGGAGGAGCGAAAATGCTCGTCTTCCTTATAACCAAAAGAAGAACAACCTTCAAGAATAAGATGAGCAACAAGAATAAGTAGCATGATCCAGCTACATGGAGGCTCGACAGACCCTAGCTTCGATGAGATTTTAATACTGTTTAAAATTAATTGAGCAGATCTAACTCAGAAAACAACTTGTCGGGGAAAGAGGGAGATTCTCGCCAAATAAACAAAAATCTTGTCGATTCCGACCACTAGGCCAAAATGGAAGCCTCAACAAAGATAGAGCGAGGGCACTACCATACTAGAGATGATGATAACACAAGGCAAGACCTTCACTATGATACTATGTCAACATTCATATTGAATAAGAAACTCGAAGAAAAATGGCCTAGGCTTTTGAATAGAGAAGGATAAATGGTCAAGAAGAAATATGTTTTTATCTTGTGCGAAAATATGATAATTATTCATCCATTCATTCGATAAGAAAATCTCCGGGTTTAGTCCCTTGTTGAGAGTTTAGAAAGGCGTGTGGGAAGTAGTAATTCTATAGCTACAACTCCATTTGAGGACATGATTATAGAGCTCAATGTCATAAGAGATTTCTCATAAAGGAATTTGTGGTAGAGTGGATTCATGAAATAATGGATCTCGTTCAAAGAGTAGATGCATGCTTAATCGAGATTTCTTATAAAGGAATTTGTGGTACAGTGGACCCAGCATATATTAAGACCATGCCTATGAAAATTCCTCAATATGGATGTATATATACAACAAGAGTACGTTGGTTATTCTAAGGAGTGACTTACTTGGTGACTTCAGGTTGATAGGGCAATAGCTTAATCGAGGCCCCTTGACTCCACATCCCTAACGTACGTTGGTACCGTACCGATATACTATAAGATTTGGTGGTGCAGTGACATCAATAGGGACAAGGGCACTCCCCTCTTAGCGATAGGTTCCACATGTCCGTCCACGGGTCAATACATTCTTTTAACAAGCCTTTGGGCAATCTCCTTCGGACTCAATGGTGGGATCGATCCCTCCTCATGGATTCAAACACGCGGATTATGGTATCACGATTACTCATTTTGAGAGTAAGGTTTGGAGAGAAAACTAACTCCCTAACTTGAGCTCTATCGCACGATTGGAGTATCAAAGAAGGGTGAAATTCCTAAATGTCCAAGTAGCCCCCTAATTATAAATGTGGTCGACAACACATCGATAAGAAGGGCTCTACTAGAAACGGCCCCGAGACATCCTAGGACACTTTAAAACCTTAGGCTCTGATACCAAGTTTGTCACGCCCCAAAACCGAGGGACGAGACCGGTGTCTAACTGGATAATCCCGGTCAAGCGGACCTGGATTTCCTTTCCTGCCCAACGCGTTACCTCGTGTTTATGATATACAATATTCCATATGAAATAGCAAATTAAATCAAAGCATGGTCTTACAACTTAAGTTCATTTCTCCTTTTAACATTTTTGCATTTGATAATCCCAAAAGATACAAGCTACATGCAACATTTCCGATTCAGTCCACGATTACGAGTAAATACAACTACTGCCCAATATGTATATATATATATATATATTTATATATATATACAACCCACATAGTGTCTACGGAGCCTCTAAGAGTACTAGGAGTTTACATAGATTAGCCGGCGACAAGGCCCCGGCTATACCTTTAAAGACACAACATATACAATAGAAGATGACATAGACTACACACGGCCCCGAGAGGAAATGGGGTTCACCAGAACTGCTGGAAGGATGAAGAGGAGGCACCACTATCGGCGGTTGGAACTACCTGCTTTAGAACCACCTACATCCATGTAAAATATGTAGCACCCCCAGCAAAAGGGACGTTAGTACCATTGAATAGTACTAGTATGTATGAACAAGCTTCATTCTAAGTAGAATCAAACAGTACACAAATAGAAGACAGTCAGGGAAACCAAACAAATACCACACAGAAATACCGAAAATCACAATAAAGGTTTCACAGTTACTCATTTCAATTTTTCATCTGTCAGTCACATCTCACCCTTATTGCCTCTCCACCCTTACTACTTCGTGTTGCGGCGCGCAACCCGATCCCACCATACAATCACATTTCACCCTTATTACCTCTCCACCCTTATAACTTCGTGTTGCGGCGTGCAACCCGATCCTACCGTATAATCACATTTCACCCTTATTATCTCTCCACCCTTATTACTTCGTGGGCGCGCAACCTGATCCCACCGTACAATCACATTTCACATCAACAACCACCAATAATTAAATCACAAGGATCTTCATCATGAAGAACATAAGTTCATATCAACAAATAACTATGTGAAATCAAGGCAAGATGATCCTTACCAATCAGCAATTCATTTATGGTGTTGCCACAATCATTTAACTCAATCAAATCAGTCCATATTTACTTTCATCATTTGCTACACAACCTTTAGCACTTTGGTACGTTCAACAATGTATTTTATAGCAACATCAACCAACAATTCAATCACAAAGATTCTCATCATCAAGGATATTCATTCGTAACAACCAAAGAACCATATGAAATCAAGGCCACAGAAATCTTTATCAAACAGTGAATCATATACGGTATGCCATCAACATATAGCTCAATTAGTTTATCCCCGTTTCCTTTCCATTATTTACTACACATCATTTAGCACTTAGATACATTCAACAATTGGATTCATTATCAATCTTTCGTTTGGTAGTACATCCTTTCATACCGAGGTATTCAACAGTTAACGAGCTTTGCACATGATAGACTAAGCACAAGAAATCACCATTTTCATAATCTCATATAGCATGGTGGCATGGAAATCAACTAGGAAAATAGAATCTTACGTCTCAACACATTAGAACAATCAATTCACATATGCTCAACCAAGAAACTCATACCAAATTCTCGGACACCAACAAGGCAACTCTAAAAAGCTTAAAGTTAGCCATACATACCTCGAATCGTAATTCCCTTTAATTTCTATCACAATTCACCGAACCGTCTAGCACCATCAATCTAGTTCACAATGCGACACATTTATCTTAGAATTAGTAATCATGAACATGCCTTGAACTTATTTGGGCATTTTATCAAACACTATGTGTTTCTTTAGATTAACCAAACCCTTTTTAGTGAAAGATTACTCTAACTCGCTTCCCTTTACTAGATCATGACAAATCATATACATGCATGCAAGGTCTTATACTCTTGTCTTCAAGAACAAACCCATGTGTATCCCATTTTTATCCAAAATCTGAGAAATTAATGGAAATGGGGTGGGGACTTACCTCTTATGGTGAAGAAGACGAAGATTACTCGATAATTTCCGGGCTTGAGTAGAGATGGAGGACCAATTTGATGATGAAGATGGCTTTCTCTCACTAAACTCACTCTCCCTTCTCTCTACATTGTTCAGATACTCGTTAAAATGAAAGGGATGGGCGTTTTATTAGGCTGGGGGTCGGATCTTGAAATTAGAAATTAGGAGCCCCGACACAGGAAATGCGGTCAGGAATGCAATCGCATTCCTGCTATGCGATCCACATTCATGTCGCATAAATGGCCCTCAAATGGGCCAAAATAGAAACCGGATTGCCCAGGTATGCGACCACTATGGGCCCAAGACTGCCCAGGTCCGCATACCTGTTATGCGATCGCATAGTGCGTCGCATAACCTCCTCCGCAAAAATGGACTCAAAATGCGATCGCATCTTGGGCCGCATAGCTGTCCTCAAATTGGACAACAAGCTGTCCAGGTATGCGACCACTATGCGGTCCGCATACCTGATTTGCGATCGCATAGTGGACCGCAGATCTGCGCAATTCTGGAAAATTTTATCTTTTAGGTCTTGGGGTACTTTTCTACAGTTATAAAAACATAGGGATCTAATCGGGCATCGTTTTTAGTTAAGAAATTTTACGGGTCCTTACACAATACTTCACCCCGAGAAGAATGGGGCTCACCCAGACTGCTGTGGCAAGAGAGAGGAAACACCGCTAGCTATGATCAACCCGACTTCTAAGGAACCACCTACATCCATAAGAAGATGTAGCGCCCCCGGCACAAGGGATGTTAATACCATTGAGTAGTACTAGTATGTATGAACAAACTCTACTCTAGATAGAATAAACAAGGATCATGTAGTAATGCAATTAGAGACATCAAATAACAATTCACAGAAATAAGGGAAACACAACAAGAGTCACCATGATTTCTTATTCCGTTTTTCCGTCTTTTGGATAGTAATTCTTTTAAGCCAAGTGACACAATTTTAATATACCACCGTGTCATTTTCACACGGAGTTCGATCTCTGCCCGACCGGCTAAGCCATCCTGAGTGAGACATTACAGCATCATAGTTTCATAATTACCACCGTGTCGTCATCACACGGAGTCCGGTCTCTGCCCGACCGGCTAAGCCATCTCACTTGAAACACTGAGACATTACCAATATCATAGTTTCATAATTACCACCGTGTTGTTATCACACGGAGTCCGGTCTCTGCCCGACCAACTAAGCCATCTCACTTGAAACAGTGAGACATTACCAATATCATGTTTTTGATGCGATTACCACCATGTGTACAGCATGGAGTCCGATCTCGGCCCGATCGGCTAAGCCATCTCACTCTGGGACATAACCACGTCAATTTAATTATCCGGTTCACATCTTTTTCCATCACTTATTATATGGTTCTTGGCACTTGGACATGTTTAACCATTCATGTTACATTCCTCTCTTTAACCGTTTCATATACTCGTCGTTCATATCAACTAGAACCAACACATGTAAGGATTCATATACATAATAAAAGAAAGAGCATGACAATCACAATTCATACTTTCAAATAGCATAGTGACATGGTAGTATCATAGAGCAATATGGAAGCAAGAGTTTTCCCAACTTATCACATAGAACCCAGCAACCTTTTCTTAGAGAATCAAACAAGGGACTCATACCCGGATTTGAACACCAACGAGTTCATTCTGTGAAGATTAGAGTTAGCCATACATACCTCGACTTGGTCTTATCCCTAATTCCTATGACAATTTCCGGAATCCTTTAGCTCTTTCAATCTATTAGACAACATAGCACAATCAAATTGTAATTAGGAATTGGATCATAGTCCTAGCTTATTTGAGCATTACACCTACAATTAGGAGTAGTCTAAGGTCCCATCCCCCATTTCTTTCTATCATTGCTTTTATTTTCCCACACATAGTCTAGAACCTCAAGCATGCAAGATCCCTTTCCTTATCTCCATGAACTACCTTACTAATGGCCCTTTTTAGATAATCATGGAATTTTAAAAGGTGGTGTGGTAGAGACTTACCTCTTAGAATGAAGAAATTGGTGTCCTATTTGATTATTTCCAAGCTTTGGGTGGTGATGGAGGATCAATTTGATGGAATTGGGACCTTATCTCTAGATTCCTCTCTTTTCTCACTCTAAATTATCAGAAAATAAGCTTAAAATGATGAGAAATGGGTTTTATATGGGCCTGGGGCCGGGTTTAAAGATTAGAAAATGGATAGTCCAAGATTCCGGACCGGGCTACAGACCTGGCGTCGCCTGGCTAACGCCTGGTCTAGCCTGGCTTTAGCCTGGCCTTATCTGCCTAAAGCCTAGTTTGGCCTGGCTTTAGCCTGGCCTTATATGCCTAAAGCCTGGTCTGGCCTGGCCTTATCTGCCTAAAGCCTGGTCTAGCTGCGACGAAAAATTTCAACTCCCCAGCGCATTGTTCAACCCAAAACTCCGGAAGTACAATGTATGGTACCTTGACACCACAAAACCTTAAATTACATAGTGAAGTTTTCCGGCGCCTTACATTAGGCCTCTCCTTGGACCCCACATTAATTATTATATTACTTATACACTTATTTAGCATATCCAATTCATTTATATCATATTTATAGCACATAAAATATTATAATTAGCCTACCTGGCACCTCGAAATCCTAAATTACTTAGCAAAATTTTCCGGGGCCTTACAGCTTCATAAATGGGTGCGGTGACGGGACCGTTCGGGTTATCCATTCGGTCAGAACAAGGGGTGTCAGGATGACTTTCGCAGGTTCGTTCGTGGCTTTCTGAAGTGCATTACCTATGTCATCAATTAACCGAGTGGGAATCGAGCCATCTTAATTCACGGGGGCTCTCAGTTCCTTTGTGCCTTTGGGTAATCCCTCGATCGTCAAATAGCCATTGTATATGTCCCCCTCATTTTGTGTCGAACTTGCGGGGTCGACTTTAGACCTGCAACCATAACCCCGCACTCGACTTCGTGGTTAGTTGGTCTTATGGTTTTTGTAGACTGTCCGATTATACCGCCCGTAGGCGGCCTCAGAATTAAACCAAGCCCGACCCCTTTTCTTGTTTGAGACCCTCAAAGGAACATAATTCGTATCCCTGGAGATACAACCATTTCCATTAGAGGTTCCTCCTCCACTCGGAGTAGGCGTAAGTCAGCGGAAAAAACTCGCCCAAATTTTGAGTTTCAGCAGCCCACTCGGGCTAACAACTCGTTAACATCCCTCAAATTTGGCGACCCAGGTGGCCAGTCGACCCGATAACTCGGGCCCATAAGATAGAAATTGAAGTAAATATATTGCTAAAGTGTGAATATAATTGCACGAAAATGGAAGTTTTCGATTTCGGGGCGTACCAGCTGATGCAGAAGTTGTCTTTTTCAGAAGAGGATACTTGGCTTTTAGTAGATAGGGAATTGCATACCTCATTCTCGGGGGACGCCTGATATACCCCGGACTGAGGTTTTCTTACCTTGCCGCGTCTTTTGATCTCAAACTAGTCCCGTCGTCGCTGCGGATATTTTTATTTGTTTGGTCAAAGTTCTCTGAGAAATGTCAGTCCCGCCGACGGTTGCACAGTCAATGTGTTGCAGTTTCCCCACCTCGCTCCTTCAAGCTGCCTTTCTTCCCTGAGTGCATTTTATGGCTCGGCTGCCGACGAAGTCTCGGAGGTATCCTTTGCTGATTAGTTGGGTCACTTCTTCCCAGAGCTACCTGCAATCTTTGGTCCTATGGCCGTGCTCACCATGGAATTCGCACACTAGATTAGGGTTTCTTCGTGAAGGGTCTGATAATATGGGCCTAGGCCATCTGGTGTCCCTGATTTCACCCATAGCCGCTACAACATCTATAGCGCCAGTGCTGAAGCTGCATTCGGGCAATGAGGGTGCTCCCGCTGGTTCTGGGTATCTGCTGATTCTAGCTTTGCTCGCCAATCCTTGGGGGGTACAACCTCGGTCTGCCCTTCTACTGGTTCGGGGCATGTTGCTTTTCATGGTGTCTCTTCGATTCTTGACCTAAGGTTTATATCTTACCCTGTACGACTTCGTCTCTCTCTCTAGGAACCTTGATTCTATCCTCTTCACGAGGCCCTCGAGCATCTTTATAAAGACGGGGTCGGTCGCTGACCCGCTATCACTAGACCTTCCTAGCAATTGCTGTATTCGGGGGCATTCCCGATGCCACCGCGACCGAGATCTCTTGATGATTTTGCAGCTGCCTGCAGCATTTTGAAGATCATACGGAGGCTGGCTTCTTCTTCCCTTCGCGTGATGGTTCCCTATGCTTCGCGTCGAGCCTCCCGGTGCGCATCCCTGTAGGTGTGTGAACTAGTATCGTCGTGTTGGGAGCTGCTTGAGTCCGCATCCATAGGAGTTAGTTCCGGTGTGATATTGCGGCCTTGCAACGGTATACCAGCATTCGGGACGGTTATACCGTTCTCCCCAAAGTTCTCAGAGCTGCTACCTTCGCATATATTCGCTGAATCTGGCATTTCGACCTGAAACCAAAGATTCTTGGACAAGAAAAAGTGTAAAAAATATAACTTGCGTTTGTAAGCAAGCCATCACTTATACAATCACTATTATTTTTAGCCCCACGGTGGGCGCCAAACTGTTTACCAGAAAATGGTAATTACAATTATATTTGATTAAGTGGTTCTAAAAATATGCGATCTATTTCAGTACTAGTTATTAGGCAGTTGTTGGTGAGTGCGATTAAAACAGATAGAGTAAAAACAGTTAAGAAATCGAAGATAAGCAAACCGGGACGCCTTGAATCGGTTGTTCGATACAGGCCTCGGGGGTGCTCAAGGTCGAGGTTCTGGGCTACCATTGGGAGATCGATGAAGCGATAACAACTTTATAGGCTTCGAAGTATGCTATTTATGATCAATAATGAGCTATAAATGAAGAACAATTAATGAAATACAGTAAATGCAAGTAAATGAGCTGACAGAGAGACAATAGGGAGTGTTTTAGTAATGAAGCAGAGAATGTTCTTGTTCCTTGTATTGAATATCTTATAAAAAATAATAAGGGCCCTCTTTATATAGGAGGGGGAGTCCCAACGTAGTATATTTAGCATTTATTACAAAAGGGGATAACTGGTACAACTTCTTGATAGACTAGTATAGACTTGTACTACTTTGCATGCGTTTGTCATCCCTAGTCCATTGTCCTCAGGAATCACGCACTTTTACAAACGGACCTTAGCCTTCTCCTTGCTTCGAGGTATGTCGATCCCTTAGTGCCACCATTCGAGGAAATTCTCCCGAAGCCATACCTTGGATTTATACTCGATGCCATAGGACACCTCGAAATCGACCGAACCCGAGTTTGACCGTATACAACCATGTAAGGACCATGCCAATTGGGAAAGAATTTCCCTTTGGCTTCATCCTGATGCAGAAAGATCTTCTTCAATACCAGCTGCCCCGGTGTGAACTGTATTGGCTTGACTCTTTTGTTGAAGGCTTTGGACATTCTGTTGTAATTAAGTTGCCCATGACACACTACACTCATCCTCTTTCCGTCTATGAGGGCTAATTTCTCATAACGGCTACGTATCCACTCTGCGTCGCTGAGCTCGACTTCTTCTATGATCCTCAAGGAAGGAATCTCCACTTTGGCAGGAATAACAACTTCTGTACCATAAATCAGTAAGTAGGGGGTTGCCCCGGTTGATGTGCGGGTCATGGTACAGTATCCGAATAAAGAGAATGGTAGCTTCTAGTGCCATTTTTGTGATTTTCTACAATCTTTCTCAGTATCTTCTTGATATTCTTGTTGGCGGCTTCTACGACTCCATTCATCTGAGGTCTATAGGCTGTGGAATTCTTGTGCTTGATTTTGAAAGTCTCACACATGGTCTTCATTAGATCACTGTTGAGATTTGCGGCATTATCGGTGATGATTGACTTTGGGACTCCGAACCGACAAACAACCCGATCGCGGACAAAATCTGCCACGACTTTCTTAGTCGATGCCTTGTAAGATGCTGCTTCGACCCATTTAGTGAAGTAATCAGTAGCTTCCAAGATGAACTGGTGCCCATTTGAGGCGGTGGGCTCGATTGGACCAATAACATCCATTCCCCAGGCGGCGAATGGACAAGGTGAGCTTGTTGCATTGAGCTCATTTGGTGGCACTTCTATCATATATGCATGCACTTGACATTGGTAGCATTTTCGGACATACTGGATGCAATCTGTCTCCATGATCATCCAGAAATAACCGCCCCTAAGTATCTTCTTGGCCAAGACAAAGGCGTTCATATGCGGGCCGTAGGTCCCAACATGTATCTCCTCAAGTAGCTTAGAAGCTTCTTTTGCGTCGACACACCTCAATAATCCCAAATCAGGAGTTCTTCGGTATAGGGTTCCTCCGCTACGAAAGAAATTGTTGGACAACCTCTGAAGCGTACATTTTTTAGTATGATTGGCATGCTCCGGGTATTCTCCTTTGGCCAAATATTCTTTGATATCGTGCAACCAAGGTTTCCCGTCTGTTTCTTCTTAAACATGGGCATACTATGCCAGCTGGCTATGGATCTTCACTAGGATAGGATCAATGAAGTTCTTGTCGAGATGCTGTATCATGGATGACAAAGTGGCCAATGCATCGAAAAACTTATTCTTAATCCTGGGAACATACCGAAACTCTATCTTCGTGAACTTCTTCAATTCCTACACATGGTGTAGATATGGCAATATCTTGGAATTCTTGGTATCCCATTCTCCTTGTACCTGGTGCACAAGAAAATCTGAATCACCGATTACAAGCAACTCCTGAATATTCATGTCAATGGCCATGTTGAGCCCTAGTATGCAATCTTCATACTCCGCCATGTTGTTAGTGCAGGGAAATCTGAGTTTAGCATATACCGGATAATGTTGGCCAGTTTCCGATACCAAGACGGCTCTGATGCCGACTCCTTTGAAATTTGCTGCTCCGTTAAAGAACATCCTCCAACTATCGTAAGCCTCAACAATGTCTTCTCCTATGAATAGTACCTCTTCATCAGGAAAATACATTTCAGGGGCTTGTATTCTCCTTCCACAGGGTTTTCAGCAAGGTGATATTCCAGTGCCTGTCCTTTGACTGCTTTCTAAGTCACATAAAAAATCTCGAACTCACTCAGCAGGATTTTCCACTTAGCCAGCTTACCAGTAGGCATGGGTTTCTAAAAGATATATTTCAAGGGATCCATCCTTGATATGAGCTATGTTGTGTAAGCACACAAATAGTGCCTCAATTTCTGAGCTATCCAGGTCAGAGCAAAACAGGTACGTTCCAGCAGAGAGTACCGCACTTCGTATGGAGTAGATTTCTTGCTCAGGTAATAGATAGCATGTTCTGTTCTCCCTGTCTCGTCGTGCTGCCCCAAAACATAGCCGAAGGCTCCATCTAGCACTACAAGGTAGAGTAGCAAGGGTCTACCTGGCTCTGGCGGGACTAAGACTGGTGGTGTTGATAAGTACTCCTTGATATTGTCGAAAGCCTTTTGAAAATCTTCGGTACAACTAGTTGCGGCATCCTTCTTTAACATCTTGAAAATTGGATCACATATGACTGTGGACTGGGCTATGAATCGGCTGATGTAGTTTAGTCGCCCCATGAAACTCATTACATCCTTCTTACTCTTTGGCGGTGGCAGCTTCTGGATGGCTTTGACTTTTGACAGATCCAGTTCTATCCCTCGGCGGCTGACGATGAATCCAAGTAACTTTCCGGCAGGAACCCCAAATGCAAACTTTGCGGGGTATAATTTCAGGTTGTACTTCCGCAATCTGTCAAAGAATTTCCTCAAGTATGCTATATGATCCGTGGCTTTCTTGGATTTGATGATGACGTCGTCCACATATACCTCAATCTCCTTATGTATCATGTCGTAAAAGATGGTAGTCATAGCCTCATGTAGGTGGCCCCAACATTCTTTAGGCCGAATGACATCATCTTATAACAGTACACCCCCCAAGGAGTGATGAAAGCCGTTTTCTCAGCATCCTCCTCGTCCATCCAAATTTGACGGTAACCGGCGAAACAATCTACAAATGACTGGAGTTCATTCTTGGCACAATTATCGATTAGGATGTGTATGTTTGGAAGCGGAAAATCATCCTTTGGTCTGGCTCTGTTGAGATCCCGATAATCGACACAGACCCTGACCTTCCCAACCTTCTTTGGAACTGGAACGATGTTGGCTAACCAAGTTGGGTATTCAACCACCCTGAGGACCTTGGCCTTAATTTGCTTAGTAACCTCCTCCTTGATTTTCAGACTCATATCAGGCTTGAATTTCCTGAGTTTCTGCTTCACTGGCGGACACATCAGGTTTATGGGCAATTTGTGAGCCATAATGGATGTACTTAACCCGGTCATATCATCGTATGACCATGCAAAGATGTCCTCATACTCTTTCAAGAACTGTGTGTATTCTTCTTTTTCTGATGGCGACAAGTGGATGCTAATGCGAGTCTCGTTGACAGTTTCAGAATCTCCCAAGTTGATTATTTCTATTTCACCCAGATTGGACTTAGGCTTGTTCTCAAATTCCTCTACTTCTCTGACGATTTCTTCGGGTATGACATCTTCTTCTTCCGAATCACTATCCTTTTATTGCGTTGTCTCACTACATGTCACAGTTGCTGGTTCATCAAAACAAGAAATAGTAATGTTGTATAGATAAAGATATGAGAGAAAATGGCAATAATAAACATTGATTCATTGAAAGAGTCAAACAAATGCGATTTTTCAATAGTTAAAACAACATTTTGGAACGTTGGAAACATTATTTAAAACAAAAATGCAAAAGGGAAATCATCGTTTTCTCAGAAAAATAAAATAGATAATGTTGTTCAGCCTTGCTACCCCGGGACTCGTCGGGCCCTGGACGGTCTGACGGTCCAATTCTTTAGGAATGATCCTTTCTCCACTGCTTGGATGGTAGGGCCTTCCTCCTTCTCCTCCTCCTCAACAATCACGCAGCAATCCATGTCATCATCTTCTAGAAAAAGGTTCCTTAAGGCTACCAGTGCTTCTTCCTCCTCAGATCCCCATATGATGTCGGTCTGCTAGAAAGTCTGATCAAGTGAGGTATAGGCTGCTCAAGTGGATAGTACGGACCACGCCACGGTGGTGACTAGTTTCTATACTCTTGCCTCGATATCCCAACCCAAAAGTGGTACCATGGCGCATTGGCTGTATTGGTTTGGTGATGCCCTGAAGATTTTTACCAAGACCTTTGCCAGGCTCATACCCTCTCCAGTTCATCATGCTTGCTATCTTACTATCCCACCACTTATCTTTGTTAATTGCGTTGACCCGCTCGATATGATGATAAGTTTCTCCGCCTAGCCTTCTACTATTTTCAACCACCGGGATGGTCTGGGGGTGTAAATGGGGTTGCTCCCGTCTCCATGGATAATCACTTCTTGGTGGTTCCACTCGAACTTCACTACTTGATATAAGGTTAACGCTACAGCCCCGACGGCCTATATCCATGGTCGTCCCAATAACAGATTGTATGATGTAGATATGTCCAACACATGAAACTCGACATCAAACCACTAGGCCCCATCTGCAGATAGAGATTAATTTCCCCAATGGTAGCTCTCTAAGACCCGTCAAATGCCTTCACATTCATACTCCCCTCTCGTATCTCATACAGCCTTTGACCAACCTCTTTAGTGTTGTCAATGGGCAAATATTGAGACTAGATCCCCCATCGATCAGAACCCTGGCAATGAAATTGTCTTCGTATTGCACTGTTATATGCAGTGCCCTATTTTGATTCAAACCCTCGGGTGGCAGCTCGTCCTCGTGGAAGGTGATTTTATGACTTTCTAGCACCTGTCCCACCATATTAGCCATTTCTTCGCCGGTGATGTTGTTAGGTACGTATGCCTCACTCAACACGTTTAAGAGAGCATTCCTGTGTGCTTCTGAATTTTGTAGCAGTGACAGGATAGATATCTGAGCAGGAGTCTTGTTCAGATAATCGATGACCGAATACTCCCTCTCTTGCACTTTCCTCCAGAGGTCATCCAGGCATGTTTCAATAACGGGTGGTCTGTTAAAGGCATGCTTGCTGGATTCTCCCAAATGCTCTGGTGTATAGACTCTTCTAGTCCTGGTCATCCCTTGCGCATCACCAGATTCTTCCATTTTTGTCTTTCCTTTTCTTCAAGCTTCAGCCATATAATCCCATGGTACAGCCTTGGTGTCGAAAGGCGGTGTGGTTGATATTGTTACCGTAAATGGTGCTGCTACTTCCACCTCAAATGGAACAGGTGCAGCTGCAGGCGGTGCTACCTCAACTTCAAATGGGATTGATGCAGTTACCTCGACCTCCACTAGCGGCTGTATCTGCACTATGATGGGGTTGAGTGTGACCACATGTTTCTTAGGATCGTCGCCCTCTTTGATAAGTCCAATTGATCCCTCCGGATCCCATTCCTCATCTGTTTCTATCACATTGATACCTTCACCCCTATTATCTGGGAGAGGGTTCTCACGGACATTAGGCATAGCCTCCTTTTCCTGGATGACCTTGTTGTCAATCAAGGTCTGGATCTTATCCTTTAGTGTTCGGCATTCGTCGACGATGTGCCCTTTAATGCTAGAATGGTATGCACAAGTCTTATTTGGGTTGACCCATTGGGATGAGTTCTCCATGGCCACAGCAGGGGTGGGAGTGACATAACCATAAGCCTTCAACTTTCATACAGTTGGTCGATGGGTTCAACAATGGCAGTGTATTGTTTGGGTGGTCTGCGATCGAAGTTAGGTAGAGGTCTTGGGTAGTTTTGACGAGTTAGAGGTGACTGAAAATGAGATGGTTAGGAATTATAGGTGTGATAAGCAGTGGCTGGTTGGGAATATCTAGGAGATGAAGGATGATATGTGGGTGGAGGTGAGGGTTGATATGTGGGTGGAGGTGATGGTTGATATGTGGGTGGAGGTTCTTGATACGCAAGTGGGGAGGCCCGATATACGAATGGATTTTTGGGTCCTTGGGCGACCATTACTGCTCCCACGTCCTTCTTCTTTGATATACCCTCTGACTGCAATGCTTTATTAGTGGCCTGCAATGCCTCAAAGTTTGTTACCATCCCACTTTTGATGCCTTCTTCGATCTTTTCACTGAGTTTGATGATATCAGAGAACTAATGGTTTTCAATAACCATAAACCTTTCATAGTACTGTGGATCTTGTGCTCTGACGAAGAACTTGTTCATCTGTTCCTCATCCAATGCCGACCTGACTTTGGCTGCTTCTGACCTCCAACGAGTAGCATACTCGCGGAAAGTCTCAGTAGGCTTGTTCTTAAGATTCTGAATATAGAAGACATCTGGTGCATTCTCTATGTTGAACCTGAATCTGTCCATAAAATCAGATGCCATATTCACCCAATTGGCCCATTTCTTAGGATCCTGGCTGATGTACCAGGACAAGGCATCTCCCGTAAGACTCCTCATAAAAAGCTTCATCCGGATCCTTTCATCCTTTCCGACCCCGACAAGCTTGTCACAGTAAGTCCTTAGATGTACCCTGGGATCACCTGTTCCATCGAACATTTCGAACTTAGGAGGTTTGTAACCCTCTGGTAGTTCCATATCTGGTTGTATGCATAGATCTTCATAATTCAAACCTTTTATTTTTTTGCCTCCTTCTACGCCTTGAACTCGAATGGTCAACTTCTTAAGCTCCTCGGCCAGATTCTTATTGAGCATGTCCTTCTCAACAGATTCTGGTGCATAGGATATGGGTTGAGTGGAGTGAGGTAGGGTCTCCACATATATGTGATTATTTTGGTGACAGGGAGTTTGGGTATAGTGGTGATCATTGGTGGAGTTCTAGGTTCGGGAATGGTAGGTGGAGTATTTTGTGGGGTATGGTAGGTGTTTTGCTGGTACTGTGGTGGGATAGTTTGATTTTGTGGTGGGGTTGTATAATGGTGAGGTGCAGGAGGATTTTCTGGGCGCTTGTTGGGTGTGTTTTGAGGTGGTGTGGGGTTCTGGGTGTTTGGATGACTGATGTTTGGGACACTGAGTGAGAAGGATAGGTTTTCTACATTCCGGACATGCTCGAGCTCACCCTGGAGTTCCAGTATTTTCTGTTCAAGTCGTGAAACTGCATCATTTTGGGCCTGAGTACCCCGACCATCAGAAGCTTCTGCATGTCCAACATGTGTAGTGTTTTCTTTTCCGGTGTTGTTCAAATCTTCCATCTTTGCTTTTCCTTTTCCTTTTGGTGGAATAGGAGGAGGAGAAGGTGGAGGGCCCCTGGATCTTGTACGATAAGCTGATGATGCCAGTATGCACGAACCAACCTTTGGGGAATGGGAATAATTAAAAAGAAAGAAATAAAAACAAAAGGTAGCCAAGTCAATAAGAGTTGTGAAAAAGAGTATTTGTAGTATTTAAACACATATTGCGGAAATGTAAATTCACGTCCTAATTTGGGAGGCTCGTTGTGCCCGAGGTAGGCCTAGCGACATGTTGATTTGGAGAACTTAGATGCCAATAAATGCTTCATTTCATTAATATAAAAAATAGACGAATCTCAAAACGGCACTAAGATAATAAAGATATGTCGCTATTGGCACTTGGCCTTATTACATTTAGAAAAGCAAGTAAATCTAATCTACTTGGTCCTAGAAGGACCTTCCCCGGACTTGATCTTTCCAACTCCATCAACCAGATTCCCCAGCTCGCGCAGACCTAGCAGTAGGTAAGCTCTGGCTAAATGTCCTCTTTCGCTTCCTTCAGCATTCTGGTAGTTGTCGATCCACTTTATGATTTTACCCTCCAGCTCCACCAAACCTTGCTCCAGATATTCTAATCTTCTATTGGAGGTGAGAGCCATCTTCTTCCATTCATTGATCAACCTCATATTTGTCTCGGGTATCTCCTGATGTTCAGTCTCGGAGTCGTGAACCCTCTTGTGTAATCTGTTGTATTTGACTTGGGCCTCGACATCTTCATCTATGATCCTGTTTCCCCGACCAAATCCTGGCTTCACCGTCCCATCTAGGTTGTCCTCTAACCATGCCGGGTAGAAAGGTGCACACCCTGCGTGATACCTGTCTGGCTCAATGGTGTTCTTTTCTACAATGATCTTGCAGTGCCACATATGATGAGCTTGGCACCTGTAAGGGATGCTCTGAAATGGCTCATCTTTGCAACCCGTGGTATGACCTGCTTCCTGCCTACTTGCCTTATAACCCTGATGGGAACATAGGGGTGCATTCCTCGCAACCCAATCAACACTAAGTGAGGAGCGTCCCTGGACCTGATGATGAATTCGTCAGTGAGGAACCATTCAAACATCCACTGTACTTGCTCTTCAATCAAATTGTCGAAGAACTAGACCCATTCTTTGGCACTTCCTGGTTGAGCAAACCTGTCCAGAATGTAAGTCATCCGCTTAGGGTGATGGAAGGCAATATGATCGTTCCAAGCCCTTCGCGGAAATTCCTGGCGATACTGACCCTTTTGGAGATGCTCCAATAACCATAGTTGTAGCAGCAGATTGCAACCCTCGAAAGGCTTGAACCCTTTTTGACAACGATCCAGAGCCCGGTAGATGTCGGCTATGATCATAGGGACTATGGTGTATGTCTGTCCCTCGATTACCTCCATTAAAGTCTTGGCGACCATGGCCAGTCTAGTGTGGATTCTTTCCATTTTTATCGGGAACACTATCAAACCTAATAAGCATACAATGAACAGGAAAACTTTTCGATGGATGTGACCCAGAGAAGTGATAGAAAACTCATCATGGAACATACGGTAAGACTTGCTATGACCGTATCTCTCGTACAGATAATCGAAGGGTATATAGGACTTCTTCAAGCACTCCCATTCAGCATTCTTCTTTAAACCCATCATCTTTAGGAACCCCTTACCAGTGCGGTTTTCCGGTAACAATAGCCCAGGGCTATCCCAAGGCAGACCAGCAAATCCCCCGATTTCTTCCAGGAGTTGTGTCATTTCTATATCCCCAAAACGAAACACGGCCCTCTCACTGTCCTAGAATAAAGTTGCAGCTTCAATCATCATGTTGTTTGGTTAGATGTCTAACAGGGAAGGTAAATTGCTCAAGTATTTTCTCACATGTTTCTTGTCACTTGAGGAAAGATCCTCCCACCAGTCTAGTAGCAATGGTGGTATGTTGCTGACCATGCCTAATCTGGGGACCTCGTGCCTCATTTTCTGCAAAACAAAGAAGATTAGGTCATTTACCCCTACCTGATTCAACTATTTATACATTCATGATTAGCATATTGACATTTAGTTCACCAAATTAATGCACAGAACGTGGTTGTGTCCGTTGGGGTTATGGAAACCCCGGTGGACTTTGGATAGGCTCGTCTTAAAGGGTTATTATGTGGACAACATATTAACCCGGCTAGGTTTGACCATGATGCATGCACAATTATGATAAGAGTAAGGTTGCTATGGGGGTCTAGACTGGTACCCTCAAGCGGACAACTTGAGGGGAAAAGGCACGGAACCGTCGACTGCACCGCTGATCGACTAGTTTTACCACAAATAAGACTTCCGAATTTAAAGGGTGATATATTGGAAGAGCGCAACCTCTCATCAAGCGTTGCTATAGGATTATTTAGGAATGAGTGGAATATGATGTTGAGCATGATTTATGCATCACTAATTAGCACCCTGTCACGTATTTGCACGTTAGAAAACCAATAAATACAGTATTTATGATTGAAAGACGTTAAGAAGGAAAACAAAGAAACAAGTCAGTTTCGAATTGAGGAAATAAATACTTGAAAATAAACAGTTAAGTTCACATAAAGGCAAAGGGAAAGGGTGAACATGTATCAACAGAGTAAAGCATGTTTAGACTAATTCACAAAGCAAATTTGTTATGGTAAAAGCCTAACATCCCCAGCAGAGTCGCCATGCTATCGTGTCCCCTTTTTCCGTTTGTAGTTGTCACTCCCCAAAACTGAGGGACGAGACCGGCGCCTAACCGGATGAACCCAGTCAAGCGGACCTGGACTGCCTTTCCTACCCAACGCATTACCCCGTGTTCATAATATACATTATTCCATATGAATTAGCCAATTTAGATTCAAAGTACGATTTACAACATAACTTCATTTTCTTCTTTTAACATAACTTCATTTTCTTCTTTTAACTTTCAACAATTGTTGATCCAAAACATACAAGTTGCATACAACATTTCCGATGCGATCCTCAATTATGAGTGAGTACAACTGCAGCCCAAAATATACATATATACAACCCACACAGTGTCTACGGAGCCTTTAAGAGTACTAGGAGTTTTACATAAACTTGCTGGCAACAAGGCCCCGACTATACCTTTTACAACATAAGCAAAAGAGAATGATATAGTACACACACGGCCCCGAGTGGAAATGGGGCTCACCAGAACTGCTGGGGAGATGAAGATAAGGCACCACTAACGGCGGGCTGAGCTACCTGCTATGGAACCACCTACATCCATATAAAAGATGTAGCGCCCCCGGCAAAAAGGACGTTAGTACCGTTGAATAGTAAGAGTATGTATGAACAAACTTTACTCTAAGTAAACCAAACAATACACAGACAGGGGACAGTTAAAGGAACCAACAAATAGTGCATAGATACCAAGCAAACACAATTGAGAGTTTGACGGATTCTTATTTCAACACAATCATATTCCACCCTTATTCCTTCTCAACAATCCACCCTTATTACTTCATGTTGCGGCGTGCAACCCGATCCCACGGGACAATCACATTTCAGCCTTATTACATTATGTTGCGGCGCGCAACTCGATCCCACCGTACAATCACATTCCACCCTTATTACTTCTCACATATCACCCTTATTCCTCATGTTGCGGCGCGCAACCCTATCCCACCGTACCATCACATTTCATAGTAATAACAGCCCACAATTAAATCACAAGGCTTCATATCATCAAGAGTACAATTTCATAACAGCCAAACAATCATGTGTTCACAATAGTCTTTATCAACCATTAATTAAATCACAAAGATTTTCATCAACAAGAATATAAATTCATTACAACCAACCATCCGTATGAAATCAAGCCACAATAATCCTTGCCAAACAATGAGTCATATACGATATTGCCATAGTCATTTAGTTCAAGTAAATCAATTCACAACTCCTTTTCATCACTTGCTACTCAGCCCTTAGCACTTAGATACATTCACACATTTGGGTCTGTTACCATTCTTTCATACCAACATATTCAAGCATTTAACGAACCTTGCACATGATAGAGTAATCACAAAGAAATCACCTTTCACAATTTCAATTAGCATGGTAATCGACTAAGAAAATCAGAGAATGAAATCTTACGCCTCAACACAGCCGGACAATCAATTTCATATATACTCAGCAAGAAACTCATACCGAATGCTCGGACACCAACAAGGTGACTCTACGAAGATTAAAGTTAGCCATACATACCTCGAGTCGAAATTCCCCTTTAATATCTATCACAATTCACCGAACCGTCTAGCACCGTCAATCTAGTCCACAATGTGACATATTTCACTTAGAATTAGGAACCATGAACGTAACTCGAACTCATTTAGGCATTTTATCGAACGCTATGTGACCCCCTTAGATTGCTAACCCCATTTTTGTGAATAATTACTCAAACTCGTTTCCCTTTACTAGATTATGGAGTTTAACTCACATGCATGCAAGGTATCGACTTTTATTTTCAAGAATCACCTAATGTGTTCTACCCCTTTTTAGCTAAAACCTGAGAATTAAAAGGAAATGGGGTGGGGACTTACCTCTTAGAGTGTAGAAGATGAAGATTACTTGATAATTTCTGAGCCTGAGTAGAGATTATGGACCAATTTGATGAAGAAGAAGACTTTCTCTCACTAAACCCACTCTCCCTTCTCTCTATTTTTGTTCAGATAGATGTTAAAAATAAAGGGGAGGGTGTTTTATTAAACTGGGGGTCGGGTGTAAAATTAGAAATTAAAAGAGCCCGAAGTAGGAAATGCGGTCAGGAATGCGACCACTACGTGGTCCGCATACCTGATTGCGATCGCATAGTGGACCGCAAATCTGCGCAATTTTGGAAAATTTTATCTTTTAAGTCCCAGGGTACTTTTTACTCAAAAGGGTCCATTTTTAAGAAATTCTACAGGTATAACAGCAAAGGGACCTATTCGGGCATTATTTTAGACATGAGATTTTACGGGTCTTTACATCCTCCCCCACTTAAAATCATTCGTCCTCGAATGAGGATCGGGGAATCATTTTTTTTGGAGACACAATATGATAACCCCCAAATTTTTGCTAACTCCGATATTTTCTGAAAAGTTTGCTAGAGTTTCCTTTGTAATTAGGCTTATCTACCTGTCAGAGAGCCCCCGAAACACATTGTTAACTAATTTCACACATTTTCAATTACTCCAACAACTTGCACATAATTCAGTCATCTCATCAAATCGTATACAACTCAATTACTTCAACATGCTATACATAATTCAGTTAGCACCACAACTTGCATATCATTTAGCTATCACATGAATTGCACATACTTTAGCTTACTTCAAGGAATTGCACATTACCCAAATAATCACAACATACACAAATATGGCACAACTTGAGATGTTACAAGAGTAGGGAATTTAGGGAGGAAATGGGGTTCTTCTTGCACAAAATTTTACACAACATATAATTGCTTAGAGATGGCAGCTCTCACGATCACTACTAGACTTGTTCAAACAAATGGGGATATTTTTCTTTCATTTCACTTTCCGCTTCCCACGTGGCTTCCTCGACTTGCTAACTTCGCTATAACACTTTAACAGAAGCAATTTCTTTGTTTCTCAATCTACGGACTTACCTATCAAGAATAGAAACCGAAACCTCTTCATATGACAATTCTTCATTAATTTCAATGGTCTTAACTGGGACGATGGCAGCTGGATCTCCAATTACCTTCTTTAACATGGACACATGAAACACTGGATGCACTAATGACATTCCAAGGGGAAATTCCAGCCTATACGCTACTTGCCCTATCCTTTGAGCGATTCGATATGGCCCGACATACCTCGGGCTCAATTTCCCTTTCTTCCCAAACCGCATCACTCCCTTCATGGGAGACACCTTCAAGAATACCCAATCATCTACTTGAAACTCCAAATCTCTACGACGAACGTCCAGATAGGATTTCTGGCAACTCTGAGCAGTTTTCATCCTCTCCTCAATGACTCTAACCTTTTCCATAGCCTGGTGCACAAGATCCGGTCCTAAAAATTCCGCCTCACCAACCTCAAACCATCCAATCGGAGACCTACACCTCCTTCTGTACAATGCCCCAAATGGAGCCATCAGAATACTAGCATGGAAACTATTATTGTAAGCAAACTTTATAAGCGGCAAGTGATCATCCCAGCTACCCTTGAAATATAATACACAAGCTCATAGCATATCTTCAAGCGTCTGAATAGTCCGCTCTGCTTGACCGTCCGTCTGTAGGTGGAAAGTTGTACTGAGATTCACCTGAGTACCCAAACCTTGTTGAAATTTTCTCCAAAAGTTATCTGTGAACTGGGCCCCTCGATCCGAGATAATAGAAACTGGAGTGCCATGGAGTTTGACTATTTCTTTGATACACAACTGAGCGTACTGTTCTGCAGTATCGGTAGATTTGACTGGCAAGAAATGCGCCGACTTTGTGAGTCGATCCACTATTACCCAAAGTGAGTCGAACTTGCGCTGAGTGCGGGGTAATCCTACCACAAAGTCCATATTGATTGTTTTGCCTTTCCACATCGGTATTTCCATAAGTTGCGTCAACCCACCGGACCTCTGATGCTCGGCCATCACTTGCTGACAATTTGGACACCTAGCCACAAAGTCCGCGACACCTCTCTTCATACCATTCCACCAATAAATCTCCTTGAGATCGCGATACATTTTTGTAGAACCTGGGTGAACAGAATACCTGGAATTATGAGCCTCTGCCATTACCCTCTCCCAGAGATCATCCACATCTGGAACACATAATCTCCCTTGACACCGCAAGACACCGTCATCATTGCCTAGTGAAAATGTTGAAGTCTTGTGATTCAAAATTGCCTCTCTCAACTGTACCAATGCTGGATCTCTGAATTGCTTTTCCTTGACTTCCGTTACAAGTGAAGATTCTGCTCCGTTACGCACCACAAAATTCCCCTCATCTGAGACCGAAAGACAGACCCCAAGACTGGCCAACTGATAAACCTCCCGAGCCAAAGGCCTCTGGCCGGCCTCAAAATGTGCCAAGCTACCCATGGATTTCGGACTAAGAGTGTCGGCTACCACATTCGCCTTCCCTGGATAGTACAAAATATTCATATCATAATCTTTGAGCAATTCTAACCACCTTCGCTGCCTTAAGTTCAACTCCTTCTGCTTGAATAAATACTGAAAACTCTTGTGGTCTGTGAACACGTCCAATGGACCCCATAAAGATAATGCCGCCAGATTTTCAATGCAAACACAACATCTGCGAGCTCCAAATCATGCGTCGGATAATTCTTCTCGTGATTCTTGAGCTGCCTTGAAGCATACGCTATAACTTTACCACATTGCATCAACACACATCCCAAACCAACCCTTGAAGAATCACAATACACCACAAACCCTTCTGAACCTTCCGGCAAGGTCAACACTGGCGCCGAAATCAGTCTTGATTTCAATTCTTGAAAGCTCTTTTCACAAGCATCGAACCACTGAAATTTAACTGCTTTCTGCGTCAGCTTAGTCAATCGGGAGGCGAGGGTAGAGAATCCCTCCACGAACCTCCGATAATACCCAGCTAGACCCAAGAAACTGCGAATCTCTATCGGGGTCATTGGTCTAGGACAATCTTTCACTGCTGTGATCATTAGGGGATCAATCCAAATCCCTTCACTGGAAACAACATGGCCCAAAAAGGTGATTGATTCTAGCCAAAACTCACATTTTGAAAACTTTGCATACAACTGGTGTTGATGAAGAGTCTGCAGAACTGCCCTGAGGTGATTAGCATGATCTTCCCGACTTCGCGAATAAACAAGGATGTCATCAATGAAGACTATCACGAAGGAGTCAAGAAACGGCTTGAAAACCCGATTCATAAGATCCGTAAAAGCTGCTGGGGCGTTGGTTAGCCCAAAAGACATTACTAGAAATTCAAAGTGCCCATAACGAGTCCTGAAGGTTGTCTTAGGAATATCCTGCTCCCTGATCTTCAACTGGTGATACCCGGACCGTAAGTCAATCTTTGAGAAGAACCTAGCACCTTGCAATTGATCGAACAAGTCATCTATCCGAGGCAATGGGTATTTGTTTTTGATGGTGACCTTGTTGAGCTGCCGATAATCAATACACATCCGAAGCGATCCATCCTTCTTTCTGACAAAAAGAACCGGTGAGCCCCAAGGCAACACACTTGGACGAATGAAACCCTTTTCTAATAGATCTTTCAATTGTTCTTTTAACTCTCTCAATTCTGTTGGCGCCATTCTGTAAGGTGGAATAGATATTGGATGCGTATCTGGCAATACATCAATCCCGAAATCGATCTCTCTATCTAGCGGAATCCCAAGAAGCTCATATGGAAATACTTCAAAAAACTCATTCACAACCGGCACAGACTCGAGAGCAGGCACCTCTAAAGTGGTGTACGCAATCCGGACCAAATGATAGATGCACCCCTTCCTGATCATCTTGGAGGCCTTAAGATAGGATATAAACTTACCCCTCGACATAACATCATTCCCTTTCCATTCAATAACTGGTTCATTAGGAAACTCGAGCCTCATAATTTTGGTTCGACAGTCGAGTTTAGCAAAGCATGAGTAGAGCCAATCCATCCCCATGATAACATCAAAATCTACCATTTCTAACTCAATAAGATTGGTCGTGGTATCGACCACACACCGTGACAACACAATTCCTATAGACTCGCGCGGTCGTGATAGAATCACCAATCAGAGTCGACATAGAGAACGACTCATGAAGTTGTTCGGGTTCTATCCCAAAACTTGAAGCAATAAATGGAGTGACATATGACAATGAAGACCCGGGATCAATAAGAGTATAAACATCATGCGATTGGATAGTCGGAATACCTGTGACAACATTTGGAGAAACCTCCGCACTCTGGCGACCACTCAAGGCATAGAATCAACTGGGTCCCCATTGACCCCGTGCTCTACCCCTAGCTGCACCGCGCCCTGCTGGAGCTGGAGGGCGTGCTGAAGATGTAGCGGCCGAAGAACTGGACGGCTGAGCAGTACCCCTACCTGTGCCCTGACTGGGCGCACGACAATCTCGCTGAACATGGCCCCTCACTCCGCATCTATAGCATACCGGGATATCCAGGTAACATGGCTCGGAATGGAACCCCCCACACTTAGGACATGGGGCCCTCCGCTGCTGTTGGAACCTCCCACCAGAACGACTCGACTGATGGAACCTCCTGTTGTCTGAACCGGGCCCAAAGCGACCTCCCTGCTGATAGTTGTGCCATGATGGCGGCATATTGGCTGAGGACTGAGCATAGGACTGAGATGGCCCTGATGACCCTCTCCCCAGGGCGGATCTCCCTCCTCCAACTGAACTCCGGGTTGCCCGCTGACCGGGCCCTACTACTACTCTCCCTCTCCATTCTTATATTTAATTTCTGAGCCTCTGTAGCCTGGGCGAATCCCACAATCTTCCCATAGTTCATATCTGAGTGCAAAGCAGTTGTAGCAGCATCATTGATAACCAAGGTACCAAGGCCCTGAACAAACCGACGAACTCTGGCCTCCATAGTCGACATCATGTGGATAGCATACTTGGACAAGCGCACGAACTCCATATGATACTCCCACACACTCATGTTGCTCTGCTTAAGGACCTCAAACTCTGCAGCACGGGTTGCCATAGTCTCGGCAGGCAAGAAATGATCCATGAAAGCATCTACAAACTCAACCCACCTCACCGGAGGGCTCCCCTCTCCACGGGAACTCTCCCACATCTCGAACCATGAATATGCCGCTCCCTTCAGACGATAGGAAGCTAACTCAACTCCCTCTGTCTCAGTAGCCCTCATAAACCGAAGAGTCTTGTACATTTCATCTATAAAATCCTGAGGATCGGCCTCTGGGTCAGTGCCTGTGAACTCTGGAGGGGCTAATCGCAGAAACAAGTTGACTCTAGAACCCGAAGAATCCCCTTGCTCGCTAGAGGAAGCAGGGGCAGCATGTGATCTTTGGGTCTGGGAGGCCACTAGCTGAGTCAACATCTCAATAGCTCCCCTGAGGTCCCCATCAGAAATACCGGGACCGGAAGCTGGGACTGAGGAAGGATCAGGAACATCAGTGGGAGGGACTGTGGCACCCTCCGCTGGAGCAGGAATTGGAACAATTTGTCCTGGAATGGAAGGGTCAGTCAGATTCAGGGTCGGGGAATCATTCTCACCCGCACCGTCAGATAAGGAATTTATGACCACACTTGGGGTGGCATTGGCCTCTAGGCCGAGTCGAGCTCTCTTCTTGGGTTCCATTTACTGACAATTGGGACAATGCACGAGTTAGAGATAGACAACCTCACCTTTCACCACATCGCACGATATAGAATAGCAAAAAAAAGGGTACTTTCCTAAATGTCCATGCAGCCCCCAAATTATAGATGTGGTCGACAACACACCGATAAGAAGCGCTCTACTAGACACGGCTCCAAGACATCCTAGGACACTTTTAAAACCTTAGGCTCTGATACCAAGTTTGTCACGCCCCAAAATCGAGGGACGAGACCGGTGCCTAAGCGGATGAACCCAGTCAAGCAGACCTGGATTGCCTTTCCTACCCAACGCATTACCCCGTGTTCATAATATACATTGTTCCATATGAATTAGCCAATTTTGATTCAAAGTATGATTTACAACATAACTTCATTTTCCTCTTTTAACTTTCAACATTTCCTATGCGATCCACAATTACGAGTGAGCACAACTGCCGCCAAAAATATACATATATACAACCCACACAGTTTCTACGGAGCCTCTAAGAGTACTAGGAGTTATACATAAACTTGCCGGCAACAAGGCCCCGGCTATACCTTTTACAACATAAGCAAAAGAGAATGATATAGTACACACACGGCCCCGAGTGGAAATGGGGCTCACCAGAACTGCTGGGGAGATGAAGATAAGGCACCACTAACGGCGGGCTGAGCTACCTGCTATGGAACCACCTACATCCATATAAAAGATGTAGCGCCCCCGGCAAAAAGGACGTTAGTACCGTTGAATAGTAAGAGTATGTATGAACAAACTTTACTCTAAGTAAACCAAACAATACACAGACAGGGGACAGTTAAAGGAACCAACAAATAGTGCATAGATACCAAGCAAACACAATTGAGAGTTTGACGGATTCTTATTTCAACACAATCATATTCCACCCTTATTCCTTCTCAACAATCCACCCTTATTACTTCATGTTGCGGCGTGCAACCCGATCCCACGGGACAATCACATTTCATCCTTATTACATTCTATTGCGGCGCGTAACTCGATCCCACCGTACAATCACATTCCACCCTTATTACTTCTCACATATCACCCATATTCCTCCTGTTGCTGCGCGCAACCCGATCCCACGGGACAATCACATTTCATCCTTATTACATTCTATTGCGGCGCGTAACTCGATCCCACCGTACAATCACATTCCACCCTTATTACTTCTCACATATCACCCATATTCCTCCTGTTGCTGCGCGCAACCCGATCCCACCGTACCATCACATTTCATAGCAATAACAACCCACAATTAAATCACAAGGCTTCATATCATCAAGAGTATAATTTCATAACAGCCAAACAATCATGTGTTCACAGTAGTCTTTATCAACCATTAATTAAATCACAAAGAATGTACGATATTCATTTCAACCAACAATCCGTATGAAATCAAGCCACAATAATCCTTGCCAAACAATGAGTCATATACGATATTGCCATAGTCATTTAGTTCAAGTAAATCAATTCACAACTCCTTTTCATCACTTGCTACTCAGCCCTTAGCACTTACATACATTCACACATTTGGGTCTGTTACCATTCTTTCATACCAACATATTCAAGCATTTAACGAACCTTGCACATGATAGAGTAATCACAAAGAAATCACCTTTCACAATTTCAATTAGCATGGTAGTCGACTAAGAAAATCAAAGAATGAAATCTTACACCTCAACACAGCCAAACAATCAATTTCATATATACTCAGCAAGAAACTCATACCGAATGCTCGAACACCAACAAGGTGACTCTACAAAGATTAAATTTAGCCATACATATGTCGAGTCGAAATTCCCCTTTAATATCTATCACAATTCACCGTACCGTCTAGCACCGTCAATCTAGTCCAGAATGTGACATATTTCACTTAGAATTAGGAACCATGAACGTAACTCGAACTCATTAGGCATTTGATCGAACGCTATGTGACCCCATTAGATTACTAACCCCCTTTTTGTGAATAATTACCCAAACTCGTTTTCCTTTACTAGATTATGGAGTTTAACTCACATGCATGCAAGGTATCGATTATTTTCAAGAATCAACTTATGTGTTCTACCCTTTTTTAGCTAAAACCTGAGAATTAAAAGGAAATGGGGTGGGGACTTACCTCTTAGAGTGAAGAAGATGAAGATTACTCGATAATTTCCGGGCTTGAGTAGAGATGCTAGACCAATTTGATGAAGAAGAAGACTTTCTCTCACTAAACCCACTCTCCCTTCTCTCTATTTTTGTTCAGATAGATGTTAAAAATGAAGGGGAGGGGTGTTATATTAAACTGGGGGTCGGGTGTAAAATTTGAAATTAAAAGAGCCCCGAAGCAGGAAATGCGATCAGGAATGCGATCGCATTCTTGTCGCATAGTTGGCCCTCAAGTGAGCCAAAAGGGGAACCTCGCCCTGTTATGCGACCATTATGCGGTCCGCATACAGGTTATGATATCGCATAGTGCGTCGCATAACTCTCTCCGCAAGAACCAAGGTGCAAGAATGCGACGACTATGCGGCCCGCATTCTCGAAATGCGATCGCATCTTGGGCCGCATAGCTGTCCTCAAATTGGACAACAGGCTGTCCAGGTATGCGACCACTATGTGGTCCGCATACCTGATCTGCGATCGCATAGTGGACCGCAGATCTGGGCAATTCTGGAATATTTTATCTTTTAAGTCCCGGGGTACTTTTTACTCAAAAGGGTCCGTTTTTAAGAAATTCTATAGTTATAACAACACAGGGACCTATTCGGGAATTATTTTAGACATGAGATTTTATGGGTCTTTACAGTAGCGGAGTCCGGGTTTTGACATTCTTTGGGAAAACACATTTCCTTTTGGGAAAGGGGTATGAAATTGAAGAGTCGCCACCTAACGGGTTTAAGGTGCGATAGGGCACCTATTGCAAATAACTTATATAAATCGATTTGCGTTACCAGAGATCGGGTAAGGGCTTGAAATTACCTTGAGAGGAAGGTGTTAGGCACCCCTCGAGGTCCACAACGGTGGGTCCCGGCCAAACTTATTATGTGAATTAGTCAATAAGCAAACAAAGCAGTCGAAGCACACATATGTATAAAAATAAGGGAAGTCCTAGGTTTATTAGCCTATAGGATCACATATGTGCAATACCTGGTAAACTTTACTCAATGAGAGGTGTTACATGTGGCATTAGCGCACAGGTCATTATATCCTTTACTACCCAATTACCCTCCCCTTAGTGGCTATAGAAGCGATTTTTGATTAAACGAACTTTATGCGTGCATTACCCGTCCCTTCCTTATGGCCCTGGAGGTGTTTAGGACCTCTTATTTAGGTAGTTCTAGACTCTCCTAAGGTACCTAAAAGGAGAAAAATCTTGGCGACAATTAAAACAATTAGGACTGTCAAGTAAAAGAACAATTAAGGGGGATCACATTTACCTCCACAAATAAGCAGACAACTAGCACGTCTCAAACAGTAAGATTTCAGCTATTTTTGAAAGGTTCTAGAGCAGGATATCTAGGTGAGCATAACAAACAGAATATATGTAGCATTGTGTTAAGGCGAGGCAGTAGAGACCTAATCAGTTTGCCTACTGATTTTTAGACTTGCTGAATCTGGGCAATTCACAAATAATTAAACAAAGAACAGTTCTACCTGTTTTGCAGGATTTTAAAAACCTACAGGCTTGCCTAGGTGTGGGTCTAAGATACCCTATGAACATGTTGTTTAACTGTAATCAGAACTCTAACAATCGATTTAGAACAAATAGTTTGAATTTATTATGTCCTACAGGCATGCCTAGGTGCTGAACATTACGAAACTGGTTTTGTACACATTTATATCTATAACATGATATCTGGGTGTTGGAATTGATTTTAAACTTACTCTTATAGACATAATAGTAATTGATTTTACACGATGTAGGCGTGGTATCAAATAAATGCAAAAACAGTCCTAAGCATGGTTTTTAATGCACATAAGAGAATGAACGTGTTTATTAAGCAGGATTAGTGGTAACTTAGTGACAGAATTTTAAGTGGACATGATTATGCAGAAGTTTAGAAAGCAAAATTTTAAACATAATACGCCTATAACATGTTTCCTAGTATGCCAAACAACCCTAAGAGCATGGTTTCTAATGCAAGCAGATGATCCTAAGAACATGATTTCTAATGCAAGCAAATAGGCATCATAATCCTAAGGGCATGGTTTCTACCCGGTTTCCCCGCAAAATTTATATAAGAAGCCCTCCTTTTTCACTAATTTCCCCAATATTTGTTTATAAGAGTTATTATTATAGACCAAACGGATTACAAAATAAACAAAACTATGTTATAGGGAGCTTGAATAGAGGCCCAAAGTAAACCTAGAAGTACCAGGCCTCCAAATAGTCCAAGTGCCATAGTCTCATAATGTCCAAGAGGGGGTATCGTGGTATGTCAAAGTTCCCAAGGGCCTCAGGGACCTAGGGCAATGCTCACACCACGATCCTTTTAAAGAGAAGTAATCTTTGTGCAGTGCGGAAGGGCCAGCCCCAATGTGCCAGAGTTCGGAGGAATCTCATGGATTCCTAGGCAGTACACACACTGGAGGGGCAGAATCCTAAGTATTATAAGAGTAGGAGAGAGAGTGCATGACATAGTTGGAATAACTTTGGGAAAACAGTATATGAGTAAAACATTAAGAAGTGAAAAAATACTTCAGGGGTGGAAACAGTTTGGGGAAAACAAATGAAGAGTGAAAACATTTTGAAAACATTCTGATGAAAGAAAGGTTAAATAAACAATAACACAGTCACAAATATTAATACCACCCACATTTAAACTTAGTTTGTTAATTAACTCTAGCTGAGGAACACAATTTTACAGAGAGGGGATCAGGGGTTGGGAACATAGGAATCACAAACACACAAGAACATGATGGGAGTGAGAGCATACTGAGTAATAGATACATGGAATAGGCAAGGGTTACAACAACCAAATTCACAATAACATACTGACCTAGAGTCTAGACAGTAACATGATAGGTCTAACAGCCAGGCTTAATGCTAAAGTGGTTATGTTAACTAACAGCAATAGATAGTAAAACCAGAAACTAAGTGTAGGAATGGTCATGCTGAGGACAACGGTCTAACTACACAGAATTAGTCATGCCAATTGAAGTCAATTAAACAAAGTAGGAGTTTGAGACACAAAATAAGCATGCTGGTTGAAGGAAGTAAACAGGAAAGATGGACGTACTTAAACTAAAATAAACATGTTGATTAAAGCAACAAACAGGGAAGGGTGAACTTAAACATGTTGATCAAACTAGTAAATAGGAAAGAACATAACATTAGGTACATAAGCAGTTAGTCTAATGCAGAAAAGACATGGATATTGATATAAATAGAGCAACAGAGAATCACATAGGTTTAAACTTCATAGTAGAAAGAATGGCATTAGAAGCAGGAACATACCAGTTAAGAAAGCAAAGACAAGAGGTAAAGTAGGCAGAATTCAACAGTTTAGCCTTGGCTTTCAGCCGGCTAGACAAGCAGTGAACACACGTAGCAGAAAGAGAGATGAGAGAAAGTTTGTGTGTGTGTGTGTTTGTACTATTGTTCGTGTCTTTGAGAGGCAGAATGAGAGTGTATATATAGCACTTAGGGAGTAGAACAAATAAGGTAAAGAGAATCAGAGTTCAATAAATTAAAGATCAATCAACCAATCACATAACCAATTTCTATAGGGAGTCCGGAAAAGACCCCTTTAATTGGGGAATAGTCAATTAACGGTCAGAACTGGGTTCAATCAAGGTAATGAATCAAAATCATACCATATAGGGAGTCATAAAAAATCCCCCAAACTACTGTCGACTAATTAAGCCAAGTAAAAATAGGGAAACACGTCACAAATAAGGAAACCAGTATGGCTCCACCAGAGTTGAAGGAGTTAAAGGAACAATTACAGGATTTGTTGGATAAAGGCTTCATCAGGCCTAGTGTTTCTCCTTGGGGTGCTCCGGTATTGTTCGTGAAGAAGAAAGACGGCTCAATGAGGATGTGTATTGACTACCGGCAGTTGAATAAGGTTACTATCAAGAACAAGTATCCCTTGCCGAGGATTGATGATTTATTTCATCAGCTTCAGGGTGCTACGGTATTCTCTAAGATAGACTTGAGGTATGGTTATCATCAGCTGAGGATCAGGGCATCTGATGTGCCCAAGACGGCTTATCGCACTCGTTATGGGCATTATGAGTTTTTGGTCATGTCGTTTGGGTTGACTAATGCCCCCGCTGCTTTTATGGAGTTGATGAATCGGGTATTCAGGCCTTATTTTGACTCGTTCGTTATTGTTTTCATTGATGATATTTTGATATACTCTCGCAACCGAGAGGAGCATGAGCAGCACCTTAGAGTCGTCCTCCAGACTCTGAGAGATCGGCAGTTGTATGCCAAGTTTTCTAAGTGCGAGTTCTGGTTGAGTTCTGTGGAATTCTTGGGCCACGTTGTATCAGCAGAGGGCATTCAGGTGGATCCGAAGAAAGTTTTAGCAGTTAGAGATTGGCCTAGGCCCACCTTAGCCACAGAGATTCGGAGCTTCTTGGGCCTAGAAGGCTATTATCGCCGGTTTGTGGAGGGGTTTTCATCTATAGCAGCCCCTATGACCAAGTTGACGCAGAAGAGTATTCAGTTCAGATGGTCTGAGGAGTGTGAAGCGAGCTTTCAGAAGTTCAAGACAACATTGACCACAGCACCAGTGTTGGTATTGCCCAAAGGTTCAGGTTCGTATACCGTGTATTGTGATGCTTCACGGGTTGAACTTGGTGCAATATTGATGCAGGAGGGAAAGGTATAGCCTACGCATCTTGTCAGTTGAAGATTCATGAGAAGAACTATCCAGTCCATGATTTGGAGCTTGCAGCTATTATTCATGCCTTGAAGATTTGGAGGCACTATTTGTATGGGGTGCCGTGTGAGGTATTCACTGATCATAAGAGTTTGCAATACTTGTTTAAGCAAAAGGAGTTGAATATGAGACAGAGGAGGTGGTTAGAGTTGCTGAAGGATTATGATATTACCATTCTCTATCATCCGGGAAAGGCCAATGTGGTGGCCGATGC
>ML242526.1:0-32802 GCA_005239495.1 Nicotiana undulata | reverse complement strand
TGTGGCAGACGCTCTCAGTCGTAAGTCAATGGGAAGCTTAGTACACATTAAGGCAAGTAGACAGGGGTTGACTAAAGAGCTTCATCAGCTAGCGAATGTGAGAATTAGATTGTTAGACTCTGATGAAGGAGAGGTTACTGTACAAAATACATCAGAATCATCTTTGGTAGCCGAGGTAAAATCACGTCAATATGAAGATCCTACCTTAGTACGATTGAGAGAGAGCATTCAACGNGGGGCACTAAGATACCAGGGCCGGTTATGTGTGCCTGATGTGGCAAGGTTTAGAGAGAAGATTATGATTGAGATTCATCAATCTCGATATTCCATCCATCCCGGCTCGACGAAGATGTATCATGATGTTAAGGAGCAGTATTTATGGGATAACATGAAGAAGTCTATTGCAGAATTTGTAGCCCAATGTCCTAATTGTCAACAAGTAAAAATTGAACATCAGAAACCCAGTGGATTGCTTCAGAATATAGAGATTCCAACCTGGAAATGGGAGGTGATTAATATGGACTTTATTACTGGATTGCCTCGCTCTTATCATAAGTTTGACTCCATATGGGTGATAGTTGATCGACTTACAAAATGTGCCCATTTTCTGCCAGTTAAGACAACTTACACAGCTGAAGATTATGCAAAGTTGTATATCAAGGAGATAGTTAGGCTTCATGGTGTACCGATATCTATTATATCAGACCGAGGAGCGCAATTTGCGGCTAACTTTTGGAGGTCTTTTCAGAAGGGTTTAGGAACACAAGTGAATCTCAGCACTGCATTCCATCCACAGACTGACGGACAGGCTGAACGTACCATTCAAACACTTGAAGATATGCTACGAGCATGTGTTCTGGATTTTAAGGGGAATTGGGATGACCATCTTCCACTCATAGAATTTGCCTACAATAATAGCTATCATTCCAGCATTAAAATGGCCCCGTATGAGGCACTATACGGGAGGAGATGTAGATCACCACTTGGATGGTTCGAAGTCGGTGAAACAGAACTATATGGGCCAGATTTGATTCACCAAGCCATTGAGAAGGTAAAACTGATACAAGAGCGGCTAAGGACGGCACAAAGCATGCAAAAGTCTTATTCTGATGTCCGGCGTCGTGATTTGGAGTTCGAGGTTGGTGATTCGGTTTTCCTGAGGATCTCCCAGATGAAGGGTGTTATGCGTTTTGGGAAGAAGGGTAAGTTGAGTCCACGGTATATCGGTCCGTACAAATTTCTTCGACGAATTGGACAGGTTGCTTATGAGTTAGAATTGCCATCCGAATTGGAATTTGTCCACCCGGTATTCCATGTATCTATGTTGAGGAAATGTATTGGAGACCCTTCTCGAGTCGTCCCTATCAAAGATGTACAAGTTACAGAGGATCTATCATATGAAGAAGTGCCAGTAGCTATATTAGATCGACAAGTCCGCAAGCTAAGAACAAAGGATGTAGCTTCCGTCAAAGTATTGTGGAGGAACAAGAACAGGGAAGAAATTACTTGGGAAGCAGAAGAGCATATGAAGTCTAAATACCCTTACTTGTTCAAGATCCAAGATAAGAAGGATACCGAGGGGACGCAGGACGCATTATAAGGTGAAACAGCTCTATGAGGTAAGAAATATCTTGAGAGTACTCTTCCTTAATACACAATGGTGATATGCAGATAGTGTACATATCCATAATACTTTGTGTAGCCTTGCAAGGTAATACATTGGGTTTAACGGCTTGCAAGTTTTTCTAGTATCCATTTTCAGGGATTTGAATCATATAATATCNTTAGAAGTTAAGTGAATCGAGGATGTTGTAACTCGTATTTTTGGATAAACCTAAGGGTGCTTGATATTCTCAAGAGGACATGTTTTAAGGTATTTGAATCATATAATATCCGTATCATAGTCTTGAAGTCAAACGAGTTATCAAACAAAAGTCGACAAGAGTTGTCGCAACTTAGGTTCATAGTGTTACTTAAACTTTAGGTCAAATGTTATTAAGCTTTTCTCCCAATATACTATGAGTTACAGGGTGATATACCCATCAAATTGAAGATCTATGAGTCTAGTTTACAACTCATTAAACCGTTTATCAATACGACATCGGAGTAGAGAGATATAGACATTTTCGCGAGACTGCACAAGCTGCTAGGTGACAAGTAGGTGGGTCACCTACTTGGTTAAATGATAGCCCAAAAAGAGGCAATTTCGGGTCAGCCACAAAGCCCATTAAAAGGCTTATCTACTGCAGTATATACCCCATTATAACTCACAAATAACCAGACCTAAACCCCTGCAAACTTCCTCCCAAAAATCACCCACAAACCCTAATTGATTTTCCCTCTCTTTCAAGTTCAAATTGGGGGTAAACCCTAGAGTTTGAAGAACCAAGATAAGGGCTGAGTTAACCAGAAAGTAAGGTGAGTTTACTGCTCTCTTCCATCCATTTTTGTTTTGTAAATTCAAGGTAATTAGTTTTATACTTTTAAGAACTCACGGGACAATGATCGGAAGCCGTGAGTTCGAGTTATTCACTTGTAGCGGACTGTTTTGCGGACTGTTTTGTGTTGCTGTTAGGCTGCGTGTTTTACTACTGTATTGTGGAGTTTTTGAGGAGGAAGGTTGTGGATAAACACCATATAGATGTAGGATTGTGGGCTGGTCGTTCGTCGTAACATTTCCGGGTCGTTTGACACGACTACGGTGGTTGTCTTATGTATAAAGTTATTAGGTTGTGTGTGGACTGTTTTGGGAGGCTCAATTTGATATTTATTGATGTTGTTTGGGCTGTTTAGTGATTGTTTTGACTTGTGTGAAGTCATATATATAGGGGAGGTGCTGTCCGTTTCATCGTAAAATAGGTTGTGGTCGATACACAATAGTTATGACGCTCAAATGATAACGATAGTGTCGTTTCTCTTATTGTAGACTAAGGAGTCGTGAAAATTGCATAGCTTGAGATCGGGGCAGTATATACAAGGTATGTGAGTCTATCCTTTTCCTTCTTTTGCACGACTCCGATTGTACAAAATGCAATGAACGAGCTTCCAAAGATACTCTACTCTTAGAAGCTAGCAGTACTTACATTGTTTCCCTTCTTATGGAACAATTGATGTTGAGGTTGCTTCTCTTATTCTTATGTTATCAATGTTGTTGGTACTTCCTGATTATTATAAGATTCTTGATTAAGAGTTAATCCTAATAATATGTACGGAGAATATCGACCTTACGTCTCTCCGAAAGGTTCAGAATATGATTCCAATGAGTCTTAAATGCATTATATATATATGTAGCTATTTTAATCTTCCGAGCCGCGCTATAGTCGGCCGGGTATGGCACCTATTGTGCAACCACTGATCAGTTGGGTTTACCGAGTCCTCTTTGAGGCCGGGTATGATATGATAATGATGATGCCCACAGAGGCGAATGTTCTATGATGATGATGATGCCCACAGAGGCGGATGTTTTAAAAGATTATGTATATATATGTATCATGCATTTCATGTTACTGTCTCTTAGAAGCACTCAGATGTTACAGGTTGTATCTTCTCTACCTCTCTTTACATTATTGTTCATATTTATATTGACCAGCCTTACATACTCAGTACATTATTCGTACTGACGTCCTTTTTATTTGTGGACGCTGCAGGTCCTGATAGACAGATTGACGCAGTTCTCCCACCACAGTAGGCTTTCCAGTTCAGCGGTTATAGGCGAGCTCCNTTCCGACTATGTTGCATTACTTATGCTCTTTTAGAGGCTCATAGACAGGTGTCGGCTTATGTATAGTTTGGTATGCCTTGTCAGATGATTTTTGTTGTATAGTCTTTCTTGGAAGCGTGGTAGCTCCTAACTTATATATAGTTTCGTGGAAGTATTGTTATCCCATGTTATGCATGTTCATTCCATTATCTTTCATTGTTTGGCGTTCATAATCCATATCTACCACCTATATCGATCTCGTCGGCCCTTAAAGATAATATGAGGATTAGATAGAATGTACGTTGGTGCTCGGCAGGTATGGCCCGGGTACCAGTCATGATCCTTCAGTTTGGGTCGTGACAAATCACCACACTCATAACAACTCCTCTGAGGTTGCGCCTGCTCATACTAAGTCTGTGTCGAATAACTGGAATAACCACTGTAAGAATCTCGTGTCGGTTGTGCACTATAAACTGGAGCACCCCGAGTAATATGATGTGTGAACTGAGCTTACCAACTGCTCGAGCCTCCGCTATAATGGGTCCTAGCTTAAGAGTAAAATCCACTAAACCCTCCAAATCTTCGAGACCTTTTGGCCTCCTTAGACTCCTTTTTTTTTGGCGATTTCCGCTAATTGTTGAAATGGAGTATCAGTTTGCAATTCTCGAGTCATGCATATTTTAATATCATAATCGATTCCCTCAATGAATCTGCGGACCCGCTCCTTGGCGGTTGGAACCAAAAATAGGTGCACGACGAGCTAACTCATAGATACGACATACTACATATACCATGCCACCTTACGATAAATATGAGAACTTCATAATCCATTCCAAGCCACAAGCAAATACGTACTCAACTAGCCAAGAACTTTCCATTTGTCCCCATCTACAAGAAAATTACTATACATCGCATGCTCCTCACGCCAATCCGACCTACTACAAAGCTATCCTATTTATCCAAGTTCCTTCTAACTTACCTTCGAATTGATACTTCTCCTTGACTTAATACCGCAATTCTCAACCTAGACTCACCACATGAAATTTTAGCACAAACCACACCGCCCAAAGGCTCATAAGCAGCTGAGTGTTCTCTTAAGAACCCTAAAAAGTACCACAAGTCAAACACTTACTCCAAGGAAACTTTCTATGAATTTAAGTTATTCTTCTACTTTCCTGATGCCCAAATGTAGAATCCCTAAGGATGTAGAAATGCCCCAAGTCTTGACACCCTCCAATGTGAATCTCAATGTCTAGTTGAATACACATCCTGAAGATTCCCAATTGCTACACATAAACCTTGTGTCCATTAGAGACATTTTCGAGAGTCGTTTACTTGCTCAAATGCCAGTTAAAATGACCAAGCGGACCGAACGACTTGCGCCCCCAATTAGTACACCAACACCCAAGGATGCAATACACATTTCTAAGCAACCAAGTAAATTCCTACCCCGCACACCCTACACCCTTTACAATTACAACTCAATCATTCAATAAAACACATTTACTCGTAAAATATATTATAACATGTATTCAAAGATTCCATCACTCGAGTCATTCTCAAACTCCATCTCTACAGGTCATAACTGATTCAACAGTATGCCTCGAACTGAAACCAATGCAACGCATAATCGTACAACCAACTTATCATTAGCAGACTCCCCCACTTGGCTCAAAGCCAAAGATCAAGACAAACAGTAACTCACAATGCCCGTGCGCTATCACTGGCACAATACCGCAGTGAGATTCTTCTAAATACTTCATAAGCTCATATAACACAAATCATCTAATATCTCGAATCATCTACAAATCTCGCATTCATCATTGTAATGGTCATGCCAACTTCAACAAGCGATCTAAACTCAAATTGCAGCATATATCATCTACTTGAAAAAAAGAACTTGCTATAAAACAACATAAGGATCACATAACCCCAGGACACTCCGCATGAGATAACCCCGCCTGCTTAGCGTCAAACTATTATTTCTCTATACCCTTCATACAACCATATCTATTGCGCAATCACTTTACCCTCCTGCATCAAAACACAACTAATACCTACCTTCGAGGCATCACAATACGCAGTATAAGAATCGGAAGCTGATGGTAGAATTAACACTGGAGCTATGGTTAAAGCAAATCGTGAGCTTCTGAAAGCTCTCTCCATACTCGTCTAACCACCTGAACACCCTCAATGGACACCACATGCCCCAAGAATGCTACTAAATTGAGCCAAAATTCACATTTGGAGAACTTGCATAAAGCTTCTCCTCCCTAAATCTCTGTAACACCATCCTCAAATGCTGAGTATGCTCTTCCTGGCTACGTGAGTACGCCAGGAGGCCATCAATGAATACCATGATGAAGCAGTACAAATACGGTTGGGATACACTGTTAATCTAATACATGAACGCTACTAGGGCATTGGTCAGCCCAAAAGACATCACCAGGAACTCACATCACAACAGAAAGATCCGCTTCACTCCACAACTAAACAACATGAGAGGTATTCCAATACACTCATAACTCGAAGCCATATGCCAATCCGAGACATAAATCAAACACTCAATAGCTCTTGCCACATTTCCAGCCAATCCCTTTTGTCACAATCAAACAATTTGAACACATATCACTATAGAAATCATAAGTTGTCGATGCACAGCTGATACCGAGCGCTCATGTGCATATTCGAATACATAAAAGGGATTCAAGAGTTATGCTTTTGGCTAACTAAATGGATTCGCACAACAAGAATTCAAGAATGTTAGATTTTAGCGTTCTGCAGCCTCTCGAAGATAAGTGAAAACGTCTCTGTACCAATCCGCAAGACTCGACTAAACCTGCTCATGACCGTTGAGTCCTATATAACTTAGAGCTCTAATAACAACTTGTCATGACCCTAAATCCTAATTGGTCGTGATGGCGCCTATCGTGGAACTAGGCTAGACACTATCACATAATTACACAATTCCTTTAATAAAATTTACCAAAATCATTAATAGCAAGTAAAAATCTTCTAAGTCTTTAACAGAACGTAATATAATTTAACAGTCTAAACCATTCCCCAGAACTGGAGTCAACTGATCACGAGCATCTAAGATTAAGACTAATACTGCTAATGTCATAATAAACTGTCTCAGAATAAAATACTAAATACTAAATGAAAGAAGGGAAATGGAGAAGTTGTGGACGCTGGACAGCTACCTCGAAATCCCAAATGTTGATGTCGTACAGACTCAGATGGCTACTGCTCAGAACCAGTACCTGGATCTGCACACAGAGGTGCAGGGAGTAATGATGAGTACGCCAACTCAGTAGTAATGAAAATAAATCAAGTCTGAAGATAAGAAACACACAACACAGAACTCCAATCCATAAATAGTAAAATACTAACTCTTAATAAAGTATACATTTAATACATAAGTTTGAAAAACCAATTTTCTTAAAAATCCTTAAACGAGTATAATTCTCCAATGTTCCTCAGTAGAATTCCCAGAATGTCAGTGTAAAAGAATGAAATGAAACATAATCAAAACTCAGCAAAATAGCATTCTAAAACCGCCCCTCGAGCCATATCATCACTCATAATCCATCACTCAGCACCTCACTGTGACTCATGCCTCCCAATCACTCATCACTCAACACTCGGCACTCGCACTCAGTAGGTACCTGCACTCACTGGGGTGTATAGACTCCGGAGGGGCTCCTACAGCCCAAGCGCTATAAACAACCAAGTCATGGCAATCATCTCTCAGGCTCTCGGCATCTCTCATATCATAAATATCCTCACAATATTGGCCCTCGGCCTCACTCAGTCAGACACTCTCAACATGTCACTCGAGCCATAAATAAACGAGTTCTCGACCCAAAACAGTATTCATTTCAAGAAATAATATCAATAAACTCTTGAGTGTCAAAACAATTTATCAGGAAAGACTAAGTGTGAAATTCATAATTTATAAGTGAGGAATATCTAGAAAATAGCCCCTAAGGGGTTAAGACAGATCGGCACTAGGCCCCAAACATCGCTTACAACCCAAATATATCAAAATATAGTAATACTATAAAACATATGCTTTAGAAGCAGTCTAGCAACTCAATAGTTGCCTCAGAAGGAACAAAATTCAAAATTCCCAATTTGTGCACGCCCCACACTCGTCATGTAGTGTGTGCGTCACTCCAAAACAGTGAAAGGATGTAAAGTCGAGGGTTTCATACCCTCAGGACAGGATTTAAAGATATTACTTACCTCAAACTAGCCGGAAAAGCTACTCTGCAATACTCTTGCCCCTCGAATCGGCTCCCGAATGCTCCGAATCTATCACAATCAGATTTTTCACATCAAGATATGCTAGGGGGATGAAATTCAATCGAAATTATCAACTTTATACACAATTCCCAAAAATTAGCCAAAACCCGACCCCCGGTCCCGTGTCTCAGAACTCGACAAACTTTATAGCAAAATGATCATCATCATCTCATGAGTTTGTACATATAAAGAACGCTGAAATCAGAGTCCAATTGACCCCTCAAATCACACCTAGAAGGTCTCTCAAACACAAGCCCTAATCCTCTCTTTTCCACTGATTTTCCACAATTAAACACTACTAATTAGGTCTTTAATCATATATTTAACTCAAAAATAGGAAGAAATCACTTACCTAGTGTTGCTTGGTGAAAATCCCTCCTTGAGCTCTCCAAAATCGTCCAAGCCAAATGAAAGAAATGGGCCAAAACTCGCTTTTAAAAAAATCTGCCCAGGCTTCATCGAGTTGTACCTTGTGTTGTGCAGGTTGTACATCCTATTATAATTTTTTCATGTTATACACCTTCTATTAAAACGTCCATAACACCTTGTAGAAATATCCACATGACAAACGGTTTGAAGAATTAGAAACTAGACTCGAAGATCTTTCATTTGATAGGTTGTACACCATATAACTCTTTATATATTCCGAGATATGAGCTTCCAAAGTCGGTTCAATGCATCAGTAAATTCTGTCAAAATTGCTTCACTAGCCATTTTCAATCGATCATAACATTCTGATCGAATGTCCAAATCATGAATGGTTTAACTTTCTGGAAACTAGAATGCAAGGGCTACAACTTTTATGTTTCGAAAATTATAAGATTCCTTATAGATTTTGATATATAAGCTTCCAAAGTTAGCTCTTCGATGCATCAGTTTCTATCCAAAACAGATTTGCAACAGAAATTTCAGCAGCTATTTTGGCCCGAAATCCATTCCGTTAACCTTCTGAAATTCATCCGAGGCCCTCGGCACCTTAACCAATTGTACCAACATATTTCAAAAAATGATACGAACTCACTCAAGGCCTCAAATCACATCAAACAACGTCGAATTCATGAATCGCACCCCAATTCAGGCTTAATGAACTTTAGAACTTGAAACTTCTACATTCGTGTCGAGACCTATCAAATCACGTCCGATTGACCTAAAATTTTGCACACAAGTCATATTCGACATTACAAACCTGCTCCAACTTTCGGAATTGGAATCCAACCCCGATATCAAAAAGTCAAACTATCGGTCAAACTTCTCAAAAACCTTCAAATTTCTATATTTAGCCAAATGACTTCAAAATGACCTACGGACCTACGAATTCACTTTCGATTGCGCTCCAAACTCTAGAATCACCATACGGAGCTAATCCCAGACTCGGACTCCCAAACAGACATCAATAACACCGAAATGCACTTCAACCCAGACTTATGAAATTTCTTCTAAAATGCTAACTTCTATAATTTGCGTCGAAATTCTCCCGGGTCATTCAAAACCCGATACGAACACACGCCCAAGTCCAAAATCATCATACGAACTCGCTGGAACCTTCGAATCCTGATTCTGAGGTCGTTTACTCAAAAGTTAACTCTCCGATCAACTCTTTCTATTTAAGCTTCGAAATGAGAACGTTTCTTTAATTTAAATTCTGAATCTTCCGAAAACTAAACTTGACCACACATGCGAGTCATAATATATATTGCGAAGCTACTCAAGACCTTAAGTCACTGAACGGAACATAAATTCTTAAAACAGCAAGTCGGGTCGTTACTATGAAGCTGATAAGGAAGTTGTATGGATGAAAAAGTTCTTAACTGAACTTGGTTTGGTTCCTTCAGTAGAAGGTGTGGTTCCATTGTTGTGTGATAATACTAGAGCCATTGCTTAAGCAAATGAACCAAGATTACACAAATAAATCCAAATACGCTCTGCAAAGATATCACTTGATAAGAGAAATCATTGAACGTGGAGACGTCAAGATTAAAAAGTTTGATGAAAAGGAAAATGTTGCAGACTCATTCACTAAAGCTCTTGGCACAAAGGAGTTTGACAAGAACAGGTGGAAATTGGGAATGAAGTACAAGAGCGATTGGCTCTAGTGCAAGTGGGAGATTGTTAGGGATATAGTAGATATGCCTTAAATCCAATCTCACATTTGATGATTTGAACATATTTTTGTAAACGTTTTCTGATATACAAATATATATGGCATTTGATATCCTTTTATTATAGTTATCATTAATTGCTTGATTAATTTAAAAAGGTCCTTGATTAAATTTTGAGACTTGTCATTGTGATGTCATGATAATGAGATTAAAGTCTCTAACAATTTAATCTAAATTTGTTCTTTGATCGTAAGATTATTAATTTGGAAATTAGTAATCTGATTAGATCTTTTTATGTGATCGTCTTTATGGGATAAAGATTAGTTAATCTTATTAACTAAATCACATAGATAGATGATGCATATGGAGATATGATCATTGAACCGACTCATTGGATAATTCCTAATGGTTAGTATTACCATAAACTGCCAATAGGATGGTCTCTTAAATAATTCGATGTAAAGTTTCCTTTTGACCTGATATTGTCATAGTAATTAACAAGTTATTTATTCTAATTGGATTGGAAAGTCGGCTGCCACGTTACCCATTTGGAATGGGATTCAACTTTTAATGGAAAGATTCCATAAATTCCTAATGGACTTGGAAAAGGAAAAAACCACCGAAGTTAATTTTTCCTTGTCCCATTGGAAAAGTATTGCAAACTCACGTATATATTGATATATCCGTGGACATTATGATAATACAGAAAACCCCACAAAATTGATGTGTGCCGCACAAAGTCAAGAGAAAATTACTATTTATAAGAAAATGTGTTTCTTGTTCTTATACTATTGAGTTGAGATTTTTGAGAAACTTTCAGCATAATATTTTGTTCAATTTTTTTTGCCAGTTTCATTGATCAAAGAGTTGATAGCAAAGATCGGTCTCGGTGTGGATACGCATAGAGTCTTCGCACTATCAAAGAATTTTTTAAATGATACTCTCTCGACCTGGTACGTCTTAGATCAGATCTTTGACATGTAAATAAATTTTAAACAGGAAAAGATCTTCTTAGGATTGTTATTGTCTTCCGCTACGTGTTACAAACACCTGTATGCAATTCTACACTCTTGGGACTCGAAAGTTTGTAAGTTCATACCTTAATCTAATTCTAACCTAATTGCATACGGTTAAAACAGGGCCTGCCTACTACACGAAAGATCGAGACTGAAATGAGATGGGTGAGATATCGATCATGGATCAAGGTACGAAGTTAGATCGATCCCGGATCAAGGTACGAAGTTAGAACATACCATCGAGACCGTAACTCTGGAGCCAACCCCGTCTCCGATCAATCTCGAGGAAATCCTATCGGAGCGAATATTGGAAGGCCGTAATATCCGTGACTGATCGTATATTATGGAGGAAATCTCGGCACGTATGGGCAAGGGACCGATTAATTAGCTAATCACGAGATTTCTTACCTTTTGTAGAATTGTATTTAAAGTAGGACTCCACTACTATATAAATGGAGTCTGATCATTTGTATCACACATTGTAAATGCATTAAAAGGCAATACATTGTTATTTCAAGCTCTTGTTATCTTGTTACTCTGTTCCGACATCGATCGAGGCACTTCTTGGCTCGAGGGTGATAAAACTCCAAGGCTAAGACTGTTAAATTCGTGTGGTTTGCATTTATTTTCTTATCGTTAATCTCAGTATTAATTTGTTTTCTTAACTTGTATCAATTTATATCATGTATCCTTAAAACCGAGTACAAATTCAATTGTTATCCTATTTTGAGGGTAAATAGTTTGGCACCCACCATGGGGCTAAGGATAATAGTGGTTACTTGGTACAAACACACCACTCTACGCTTGTTCTTTGGAGTATCTTTCATTCCAGGACCAAAATGTAGAACTCTCAGTCAACACCCCTATATGTTGAGAATGACTTCTGCCACCACGGTGGAAATGATAATATAGCACCAGGGAACGACATACCCCGGTCGATCTCGATGGAGTTTCAGCGATAGATCTTATCGAGATCAGCTCACACGTAGTCGTCAATGCAAATTTGGTCGTCGATTATAATGGCACCATCCATAGGGATGTTCGATCAGTCTCTCAAAGCACACATGGCGGTGAATATGGAAGGATCAACCAGCGGGTGATCTTCGAAATGTTGTGGGCTCAACAGGAAGCGATATCCCAGCTCCAAAACCAGAATCACCCACTGAGTAGGATCGAGCCCGGTTGTCCCAAGAAGTTGTCCACATGGTTGAATCGATCTCAAAGAGATCGAATGAGAAATAGTCGGAGACCAATCCTGTAATCATGAAGATGCTCGGGGAATTGACAAAACGAATTGAGTCGGGGGAAAAGAAGATCGAGGCAAACGGCAAGAGTGTGGAAACTTACAACTCCAAGGTCGATCAAATCTTGGGAGCACCGCCGATATTGAAGCATCTGGACTCTAAAAAATTCGTGCAAAAACCTTTTCCCCTAAGCGCGGCTCCCAAGACGATTCCCAAGAAGCCTTGCATGCCCGATATTCTTAAATACAATGAAATGACCAATCCGAACGAGCATGTCACCTCTTTCACATGTGCCATCAAAGGGAATGATCTAGAGGATGACGAGATTGAATCTGTCTTACTGAAGAAATTCAAAGAGACCTTGTCAAATGGAGACATGATATGGTATCACAATTTACCACCTAATTCTATTGACTCATTTTCTATGCTTATAGATTCTTCCGTAAAGGAACACGTTGGGGCCATCAAGGTTCAGACTAGGAAGTCGAACATTTTCAAGGTAAGGCAGAAGGACAACAAAATGCTTAGAGAATTTGTATCTCGATTCCAAATGGAACGGATGGACCTACCACCGGTCGCTGATGACTGGGTTGTCCAAGCTTTCACCAAAGGACTCAATGTTCGAAGCTCGATGGCTTCGCACCAGGTGAAGCAGAATCTGATAGAATACCTGGTTGTTACTTGGGTTGATCTGCATAATGGGTACCAATCGAAGATCAGGGTCGAAGATGATCAACTTGGGGCTTCTTCCGATTCCGTTAATCCTATCAGAACCATCGATAAAATCAAGAGAGATATCGATCGAGAACTGAGGTTGAATAGTGATCGGTACCAACCATATAATGGAGACCGTAGAAAGAGCGTATCTGGGCGAAGTTTGTGTGAAAGGAAAAGAGAAGTGATCGAGGTCAGAGCTCACGATGGCTCATGAGCAAAAACAGCTTTGATAGGCCTATCGTACCTAAGAAGCACCATGATTATGAGAATACAACTTAAATGTTTATACGGCTACCATCGTATCGGCTATCGGACGCATCAAAGATACCAAATGGTCTCGACCTTTACAAACTTATCCAGCCCAAAGAGATCCCAACCAAATGTGCAAATATCATGGCACTCATGGCCACAGACGGAGGATTATCGACAATTGAGAGAAGACGTAGCTCGGTTATTCAACAATGGGCAACTTTGGGAATTTCTGAGCGACCGTGCCAAAATCATTTTAGAAACAGGGATTCTAATAAACAAACCGAGCAAGAAGAACCTCAACACGTCATTCATATGATCGTCGGTGGGGTAGATGTTCTTCAAGGTCTGATGTTAAATCTCACCAAAGTATCAATCACGAGGGAGAAACGGACACGATATTACATTCCAGAAGGGACTTTGTCTTTCAACGATGAGGACGCGGAAGGAATCATGCAGCCCCATAACGATGCACTGGTAATATATGTACTCATGAATAAAACTTGAGTTAAACATGTGTTAATTGATCCAGGTAGCTCGGCCAACATCATTCTATTGAGGTTCATAGAATAACTCGGCCTATAAGACCAAATCGTGCTTGCAACCCGAGTACTAAACAGATTCAATGTGGCTTGCGAAACTACTAAGGGAGAAATAACGGTACCGGTAAACTCAGTCAGCACCATCCAGGAGACCAAGTTTTATGTGATCGAAGGGGACATGAGGTACAACGCCTTGTTCGGGAGACTGTGGATCCACAACATGAGGGTTGTGCCCTCGACATTTCACCAAGTGTTAAAACTCCCGACACCATATGGGATTACAACAATCTACGCGGAGCAACACGCCGCAGATGAGATGTTTGTCGTAGATGAAGTAATTCTGATATCAACACTCACATTGACAAAGGAGCCAGGTTCGAAAACAAAGTAGGAAACAAAATAGCAACCACTGATGCTAGCCTCGACCCAACCGAACAAGCAGGGGACTGACGAAGACGATGATTACGGGGCTCCTCTATCCTTTGTAGTCCATGATGATTCCGATGCTACCAAATCAACGGTCGAAGAGCTGGAGCAGGTCATCCTGAGCTGCTCAGGAGCTCCCGAGCTCAGAAAAAAACTCATTCAATTTCTTATGGCTAACATGGATTGTTTTGCTTGGTCCCATCTCAACATGACAAGGATCCCACCAAAGATCACCACTCACAAGCTAAGCTTGGAACCAAAATTCCATATGGTCATGCAGAAAAGGAGGCCCCAGTACGAGATCAAGCATGCTTGATCAAGGACGAAGTAACTAAGCTCCTTATAATATGGTCCATCCGAGAGGTCAAATACCCTGAATGGTTAGCAAACGTAGTAGTAGTCACTAAAAAAGGGAACAAACTGAGAATGTGTGTGGATTATAAGGATTTAAATAAGGCATTCCCCAAGGACTCTTTCCTTTTGCCTAACATCGATCACATAATCGATGCCACGGCCGGCCACGAGATCATAAGTTTTCTCGATGCCTACTCAGGGCACAGCCAAATACGAATGAACCCGGATAATCAAGAAAAGATCTCCTTCATCTAAATATGGCACATACTGCTATAACGCACTGCCATTTGGATAATAAAAAAATGCCGGTGCCGCTTACCAACGCCTAGTAAACCGGATGTTCAAAGAAAAAATAGGGAAATCCATGGAAGTTTACGTTGACGATATGTTAATTAATTCCCTGCGAGCAGAGGGCCCATTAGAACATTTGCAGGAAACTTTTGGTATATTAAAGAAGTACGATATGAAGCTAAATTCAAAATAATCCACGTTCAGAGTCATATCAGGTAAATTTCTTGGGTTCATGGTATCCAACCGAGGAATTGAGATCAACCCCCACAAGATCAAAGCTATCAAGGATATCACAGTAGTGGACAACATAAAGGTCGTGCAAAGGCTAATCGGGCGCATAGCCGCCCTGGGGAAATTGATCTCGAGGTCCTTCGATAAGAGCCATCGATTTTTCTCGTTACTAAAGAAGAAAAACAACTTCACATGGACCCCGGAATGCAAATGGGACTTGAAAGAACTTAAGCCTTATTTATCAAGCCCTCTACTACTTCACACGCCAAGGGCAGACAAACAACTATACTTGTATTTGGCAGTATTGGAAATAGCAGTAACTGTATTCTTAGTTTGGGAAGAACAAGGTACGCAATTTCCAATTTATCATGTTAGCCGGACCTTAGGTGAGGCCGAAACTAGGTATCCTCACCTAGAAAAATTGGCGCTCGCTTTGCTAAGCGCCTCTAGGAAACTAAAATCATTTTTTAGTGCCACCCTATATGTGTTGTGACAACTTACCCATTACAAAATATAATGCATAAACCCGAACTCTCGGGACGATTGGACAAATGGGTCGTAAAACTCAGCGGGTACGATATTGAGTATCGACCCTAGACAGCCATTAAGTCTCAAATTTTGGCAGATTTCATGTCTGATTTCACGCCGGCCCAAATACCCGAGGTCAAAAGATAGTTGTTGGTAAACTCAAACGTCTTCAGGAATTTTGACCCTCTTTACAGACAGTGCATAGAACGCAAAGGGGTCCGAACTTGGCATCGTACTGAAGCCACCCACAGGCAATATAGTTAAACAATCTATTAGAACTGTGAAAATGAATAACAACGAGGTCGAATATGAGGCCATGATTGTAGGTCTTGAACTGGCCAAAAACTTGGGGTGGAGGTGATCGAAGCTAAGAGTGACTCAATTAAGTTATCGATTACGTTCTGAGGGAAGTCCACGAGGGCACCTGCGAAAATCATTCAGGAGCCGAATCATTGGTTCGAAGGGTGATCAAAGCCAGCTATTACTAGATCAACATGGAAAAGGATGAAAAGGAGTTCGTACAAAATTGTGACAAATGCCAAAGACATGCTCTGATAATTCACCAACCCGGGGAACTGCTGCATTCGGTCTTGTCACCATGGCCATTCATGAAGTGGGAAATGGACAGCATTGTCCCTCTTCCATGGGCACCGGGTAAGGCTCAAATTATCTTATTTATGACTGACTATTTTTCTATGTGGGTTGAAGCACAGGCGTACGAGAAGGTCAAGGAGAAAGAAGTTATCGACTTCATTTGGGACCACATCATATGTCAGTTCGGGATGCCATCCGAAATTGTATGTGACAATGGGAAATAATTTATTGGCAGCAAGGTGACAAAGTTTCTCGAAGATCATATCAAAAGAATATTATCAACACCTTATCACTCTAGAGGGAACGGAGAAGCTGAATCAACCAACAAAATCATAATCCAAAACCTTAAGAAAAGTTTAACCGACGTTGAAGGAAATGGAAGGAGATCCTGCCCGAAGTTCTTTGGGCATATCGCACGACCTCGAAGTCCAGTACCGGGGCTACTTCGTTCTCATTGTTTTGTGGCACCAAAGCTCTAATACAGGTCAAAGTCGAAGAGCCAAGTATCAGATTTTGATATGCAATAAAGGAATCAAATGACGAGGCCATGAATACGAGCCTGGAGCTATTGGATGAAAGGAATGAAGCCGCCCTTGTTCGATTGGCTGCCCAAAAGCAACGGATCGAGGGGTATTACAATCAAAGTCCCAACCTTCGATACTTCAATAACATGGGCTTAGTACTAAGAAAGGTCACACTAAACACCCGGAATCTGAAAGAAGGGAAGTTGGGTCTGAAGTGGAAAGGAACGTACCAGATTCTCGAAGTCACCGGGAAAGGATCCTATAAGCTCGGAACGATGAACGGAGAACAACTACCAAGCAATTGGAATGTAACTCACCTAAAACAATAATACTGCTAAGGTACGACTTCATTCATTTTCTTTTATTTCGGACTAATACTTGTAGGTGATCAACAAGAAACAGCACGAAGTTTTTAGGACTGAAAGCACGCGTTGCACTCTTTTTTCCTTGGGCCGGTTTTATCCCAAATGGGTTTTTCCGCAAGGTTTTCAATGAGGCAACAGTAGATCGTGCTAACTTAGAATCGAGGACCGATCAATTATATGTGCCAAAGATAGCATTAACAGTATCCGAGGCTCCTCTACAATCAACCTCGAATACTGGGGGCATTACCCTCGGATATCGACTTGAACAAGGAAAGAAGCTTCATAGCTTAAGGGTATTGATCAGTAGGATATATTGTAAGGGCCAAACGATCTAACGAACCGTGCAAACATAGGCTACTCGAACCCTAACACGACATATGTATACATATGTTACTGTTATACACAAGAATAAAGAGAAGTCTCTTCCTTGCAATCATCTTATGTTTTAAAAATTCTTCTTTACATCGCTTAAAGAATTTCCTACTTCCGACGAGCTCAAGGGGCGCGCTTGTAACCGGAGTTCGAATGATCGCTCCCTAACTCGGAGACTACCATCCGAAAACAAACTAGGGTGGCCCACTCCACTAGACCTTGGGGTCATCAGACCTATTAGGCAACACCCGGATTTTAAAGGCCACGACCACCCTCGCTCAGGGACAGTTATCTTGGGGAAAGCCTAAATAACTCGGGAAAGCAAGTACAATGGGCGGCTCCTGAACTAGAAGGTGTTGATACTCAATTTTTCCCACATATATTTTTTAAAATGCATATATACCTTCAAATAGTGCATGAACATCTTCAAGTATTTTTCCATAATTTTCTAGAATTTTTAAAGGTTTTAATCAATTTATTCATATATCTTATTATATAAATAATTATTAATTGCATCACAAATAATTTTATAATGATATATTATATAATTATTTATCATTTATATTCATATTAGGCCCTAAACATATTTATGTATAATCATATTTTCATCTGTAGGCTAAAATTGCATATTTTGTAATAATAGCACATATATGCATAATTAGATTATTTACACAGAAAAATGACTTTATATATTTTATAATGTTAAGCAATCACTTTAAATCATTTTCATGCACAAATAACATTTTACTATTTACTAATTATTTCTTATAATTTAGTTTACCTATTTAATTGGGTATTTAAAATATAGCCCCTTTTCTTAATTAATTTCGGACCTAGCCTACCCATTACCCCAGCCCAATACAACCTAACCCAATACACCATCCCAATACCCTTAACCTGTAACCCGGGTCTGTACCTGTCCAAATTAACCTGCCCGGCCTAAGTTCTAATCCCAGTCGTTGATCTCGAGAGATCAATGGCTCACAGCCCCCAAACCCCTTTAAACTAACATATCCCTGACCCTAATTCATTTCCCACCTGCCTGCCATCACCAAACACTCCTCCTCTCATCTCGTTCCCCCTTTCCCTTCTCAAACCCTAGTGCCACACTCCCATTTCCCCTTTGATTCCTACCTAGAAATGGAATCACTTGGTGATTCCTTACCTTATCTGGCCTCCCTTCTTTACCGGCTACCCAGTTGTGGTGTTACTTAACTCTCTTGCCTCAAATGGCAAGTAAATTCTATGGAGATGGAACCAAGGATGGTTCAAATCTCCAACTTAATGTTGTTTCCATCTATGTTCATCAGCTTTCCTATGTGAGTACAAATATTTTCGTATCTTGTATTGATTCATACCTAACCTAAGGTTAGGGTTTTCAGATCTTTAGTTCGAACCAGATTTGGTTCAACTTTATTTCGATTTAATGCTATTCTTCGTCTATATTCACTTTGCTACTCATAAATTGGCCTATTTTTCGTTAAATCTTTTACTTACCTAAAACTAGGGTTTTAACCTTCTTTAATCGAACAAGAATTGGTTCGAATCTTATGTTTCCTTTAATAACTCTCTGTCTATTATCTTTTTATTAAAACAAAAGATTCTTCGCCTTTATTGCTCTATCAATTTGTGCTTATTTAAGGTTAGGTTTTTTAGATCTTAGTTGAACCAAATTCGATTCTGTTGTCTTTTAAAACCCCTGTCTAGGTTCATTAAGTGATATTGTGCTGATTTTATGGTTTGCCTTTTGAATATTCTCTTGTCTACCTTATTTTACTCCGTCGATTTTATGGTTTACCCCAAAATTAGGGTTTTGAAATCTTTTGTTGAGATTTTAATCTTTCCTTTCTTGTGTGGTACTGATATTTTCCTTATTCTGTTCGATTTACCATGTTCTCATTATTTCCTTACCTTATTTGATCTGGCATCTGACTGTTGATTAATTCTTTACCTTAATCTAAGTAGTACTTGCATGATTATACGTTGTTATGTCCTGCTAACTGACTGAACTTGACTTCAATTGATTCCAGAATTATTTCCATTCCTTATTTGTGTATGTTTGATTTATTACCTTATTTTTCTGCTTAATTGAGAACTATTTAAACTCTTTCTCCTTCTCCCCTTTGGGACAGACTCGAACTCTTATACTCTCTCTAAAAACAACTTAAGCTCTCTTATTTTGATTCTATACTAATTGTCTCTGGTTTTGGCCGGCTGAAAGCCAAGGCCAAGTTATTCTGGAACTTAATTGCAGTGGCATACTTACTTGCTTTCTTACTTAACTGGCATGCCCAAAATCCCTTGTAATTTCATTCTCTATGCTTTGCTCGACTAGCATGTCTTAATTCCCACTATGATTCTGTCTTTTTACATGATTCTATGATTTCATTTAGTCCTGTGAGTGACACTGTTAACTTAGGATTAAGTTATTTTGAATAATATGAATCCTATCATAAGTTAGCCTAATGTCTAATTTGTTTTATGCATTACTTGTTAATACTCACCTGTTCTGAACTTAGTATCCCTATTATACCATTAGCATAAAATTGGTCCTAACTCTACAGATTTTCGTATGGTTACTTAATTCATGTGTCTGGTCAACTAAACTATTTTGCCTAATTGTTTATGTGACTAAACAATGATTGCCCTAAGTACTAGTATGAATATTTGGCTTAACCAGACCTTCAACTTATTTGAACTGTGTGCTTAAGTATGAACCTTGTTTGTTTCTTGGTGTAATTCTGCTTGCAATTCTGTGTTCTATACTTTTGTTTATTCTAAAATCAAACTATTTTAAAACCCGCCCCTACTCCCTTTTATGTACTGGTTTTAATATCCCACTCTTAGTCCCTTAGGTTCTCAACCACCCCAGTGTGAGCACTGCTCAGGGTCCACTTGAGACTCCTGTGAACTCTGACACACTGGGTATTGGTTTTCCAATCTCTTATGAGCTATCTTCTAAATGTGTGGTTCTAGCGTGAGAATTGCTCGGGGTCCCTGAGGCCCTTGGGAACTTTAACACACTAGAAACTTGATTTCAATGTGCTATGGATGAATCACCATGTTGTGCCTCAAAGTGGTTGGAAGCCCTGGTTCCCAGGTTTATTTGGGCCTAATGAAGGCTCCCTATAGTGTCTCATTACTTCATGTAATTTATTCTCTATTTTGGTCTGTAATAACTTTGTAATAAACAGATTTGGGGATATTTAGTAAAGTTGGGGGGTTTTCTTATTTCCTTTTGTCAAACTGTGTAGAAATCCTGCCTATAGGATTTATTTATGTTGTTAATTATGTATAATTGTGTGAGTTCTATATTGTGCTTAGAAATCCTGCCTATAGGACTTTCATAATGGTATTAATTCTGAGTTCTATACTTGCATATTAGAGATCCTGCCTATAGGGTTGACATTAAATGCATATTAGAAATCATGGTCATAGGATCTATCCATGTTTTCAACAAATGTGCATTAGCAATCACGTCTTTAGGACTTCGATGTTTGATTTGATTGATTTTTTGGCAATCTACATCATTTCTGCCCATACACGGTTAATAGATATCATGCCTATAGGATAAACAATTAGTCTCACACCTAGAGACCATGTCTATTGGGTTTAAACTAATTCAGTAATAAATATCATGCCTATAGGATTTAAATCAATTCACTAGTAGATACCATGCCTATAGGACTAAAACCAGTCTCACACTTAGAGATCATGCCTATAGGATTTAAATCAATTTAGTGATTAGACAGCATGCCTATAGGAAAAAAAGGGAATAAAACCTATATTTATAAGTTAAAATCAGTGCTACACTTAGAAATCATGTTTATAGGCTTGTAATCAATGAACTCGTAGAGATCATGCCTATAGGATTCTGCCGCTCAGTTCTGAATTCAATCGCTATTGTCAATCACCTAGGTAATATACCTATAGGATTTAATTTTGGGTTTATAATTGTGATGTATTACTGTCTGAAGTGCCCAGATTGTACTGAATAAAATCAGTAGGCAAACAACAGGTCTTAACACTCACCTTAATAAAACTTCCTCTGCATTTGTCTTCTCGCATAGATACTGCCTATAGGAACTTTAAACAATCAATTGTGTACCTTTGTTGCTTTATGTGTGGAGGTCAATATGAGCCCATACTTAAATATTATCTGAAAGTTCTATTTGTTTTTGCATGTCTCCTAGATTTTACATTTTTGATCAACATAGGTTGGGTCTAGAACTATCCCAAATAGAGGTCCTAATACCTCCAAGACCATAGGTAAGGGATGGGTAGTGCACGCATAGGGTATGAGTTAGAATCAACTAGATCGCCTAAGTAACAACTTAAATATAGTAATTGGGTAGTAAGGAGATGATAGTTCGTGCGCTAATGCTATGAGTAACACCCCGACTTGAGGTAGTTACAAAGTATTGCACGGGGTGATCCTATAGGCTAAAAAACTTAGGACCCCCTATATTCCTGTTTAAAACCAAATTGAGTATTTTGTTTGTCCAAATTGTTTTCTCCCCTTTAGACTAATTTGCTTAATTTATGTTCGGTCAGGAGCCACCGTTGTGTACCTCGAGGGGTTCCTAACACCTTCCCTTCAAGGTAATTTGAGCCCTTACCCGATCTCTAGTAATGTAAATTTGTTATACGAGTTATTTGCTCTAGGTTCCCTAATGCACCTTAATCTGTTAGGTGGCGACTCTTCCAATTCCAATTCCTCACCCTCTCAAAAGGAGTTGTACCAAAAATGTCAAAACCCGATTTCACGAGAAAAAGGGGGCGCGACAAAAGGCTATGGTCACATTAACACGGCTTGGAGACGTTCGAGACCCGTAACAAAAGCTAGGCCTTCAAACAAAACATCCATACCCGGTTCTAAAGGCTACCCTCAGCAAGCTATAAACCTAAACTATTTTGGGAAAAGACTTCGGTAACACCGAATCCCTACAATTCCTTAACACAAAGTAACATTAATGGCAAGGTTTGTTCAAACATTCGTACATAATCTACTTATTTCTGCTAAGGCATTTCGGCCTTTTTGTGAACACTAATGGTAAAACAAAGGAAAAATCCAAAAGCTGAAAGGGAAAGAAAGCCTTGTATATATTTACCAAAAATTCTTTTTACAAGGGACAAATGGCCCCGATACAAAAATGTACATTAGCCAAAACAGCAAAGACAAAATGACTAAAAATACCCTAAGTGGCCTAATCTTCATCGGGAGCTGCGTCATTTCCTTCACCGCCTTCGGTCCTATCCGAGTCTTCAGATCCCTCCGAATCCTCCTCCTCCGGATAAGCCAGCTTCCTGGCCTTGGCCTCGGATACCTTGGCATTCTCAATCTCAACCAGTGGATCAAAGCCCTGAGCTTGAACTCCTTCAAGGGCCTCCCCTCGGGATTTCCATCTCATGTGCTCCACCACGTTTCTCGCTTGGACCTGAGCTTCCTCAGCATCGGCCTTATGCTGGGCCACCTTCTCATCAACTTCGGCCCTGACCACAGCAGTTTCTCACCTTGCCACCTCAAGTTCCTTGGCCAGATTTTCTTGGTTAGAAACCGCCGAGCTCAGCTGATCAAATCTCTTCGATTGTTTTAGACTGGGTCGAGGTCTTTTCCTCTACAGCTCGGAGTTGGGCCTCGGTCGACGCCAGTTGTGCTTGGACAGCTTCCTTTTCCAAGGATAAGAGGTCCATATTTTTCTTTCATTTCTCGGCCTCAACTTTTATCGTGTCCACCTGCGCTTGGAGTTGCCCGATCTATTCAAGCCTCCTTTGGACCTATAGGTTTGGATCGTTAGCTACTATGTCCAATTCGTCGTCACTATCTTCAAGTACTCTATTACCTGCTCGAACCACTCGGCATGCTCTTTTCGAGCTGCTTCTACCTCGGCATGAAGTTTCTCACTCAGAAGCTTATAAGTGTCCCTCTACTTAGTAAGCTCCTGAACCTCGGCCTCGTGTTGGGTTAACTCCTCCCGATATCGAAGGAAAGTCTCATGGTGAAGTACCAAGGCCTGCATGCATAAATTAAGGTGTTATGATTATTTGCAACTTCAAATTTAAAATACATAATAAAGAAACACTCGAAGTTACCCGATTCATTGCATGTTGAGCTTCATTGAATAGGCAGGTCGCTTCCCCCTTGTCCATTAAGTTCTGGTCCTCTTTGACCACCAAGCACCGAAGATAGCTAGAAACCCCCATGGTGGCAGAGAAACCCCGGGCATCCTCCAGGATAGAGAAAATTATTGACCACTTTCGATCAGGATCAATACTCGGGGCTGGGAATCGATCCACTAACTTTGGGCTCGTAGAATACCCACTAGCTCCCGATGATGGTACCTTCTTTGGCAATGGTAAGTCACAAAACCCGGTGACGTCCTTCGAGGCAGTATATTTTAACCCATCTAAGAAGTTATTGCGGTCTGCAGCCCCCTGAGGCCCCTTGTGAGAATGACCTTCTAGCATACTAGCCTCGTTGATCATGGAATCGGAGAATAGAGGAGACCCGGTAAGGTCAATCGCCCCAAGCACATATTTCGGGGCACTTTCCTCTATTGGAGAAGTATCAGCCCCGGTCTCCCTCTCGACCCCCCTAGATCTGGGCAAAGTAGCCTCACCCCGTTCTGGTTCGTAGATCCCAGTCAATGCCTTCTCATCAGCCTCCCCGTATTGAGGCAAAGCAGTGCAGGTTCGCACCCGACCCACTAGCTCAGAATTGCCTTCTTCTTCTTCGGACTCATCCATTAGTTGGCGGATTGAATCCGATGGGAGGGCACCGGTACTTTCCTTAGGTTTGTGCGCCAGCCTCTTTTCAGTTTCTTCTTAGCCGAGTTCGGGGAACTCGGAGCACCTTTTCTCTTTTTCTTGTTATCCTGCTTCAGAGCAGAAGATTGGGGGAGGACAATATCATCTGCGGATAGGGGCCTCATCGCAACATCCTTCTCGAGGCCTACAAAGAAAATGAGATGAGTAAGCTGGGAAAGAAACCCAAGTGATGTCAGTTCTAGGAAAGAATCTTACCGTGAGAACGGGCCTCCCACCGGCCTTTTGAAAGTTCGTGCCATGCGTGCTCGGAGTAGGGCTTCTTTGATACGATGCCCTCGACCCACTCCTTGAGTTGAGGAACTGCATCCGGCATCCGAGCGACAGCCACACCATGAAACATCGATTAGGTGAGAGGAAAGGGAAAGGTAACGAGTAAAATCTTAAAAGTGAAGTTATACTAATGTTTCATGTTCCACTTTGTTGAATCAAGTCACTGCATGGTTTTGAAGAATGACAAATGACATCACGGTTGAACCAGGTCCATCAGGGAAAACATAGTCAAACAGACCAGTTGGCACGAGAAGAGTCCATGCGCAGGAGATAAACATCATCTCTGAACTAAGAGGTTATCTCCTAAGCGAAAAGGTTGAAAATTGGTAAGAGATGGAATTCGAATTCAGGTAGGACAGAATCAAGATCAAGGAAGTTGAGATAAACACGAACTCTTCCACCAAGGAAGAGTTGCATTAGAACTAAACAACAACATCCCAACTACGGATTCTGTAAATTGTTGAAGCATTCCTGCTGAAGCTTTTTTACGCACAAACATTGAAGTGAAACAAGAATTGAAAGCAAAATTACCAAAGCAATTTTGCAAGCAGTTCATGTGAAGAATCCTTGTGCGACTCAAAATCTACTTGAACCGGCTCGAAAAATAGTTCCATTTGTTGTCTTTTGAGTCTAGTTATTTGTAGTAGGTGATTACATATTGTATCTTTCAGCTTTATCTAGAAACAATTGTAATAGGTACATAGTATTCAAGTTAGAGTTAACTTGAAGTTTGTCGCAATTAGCTAGAGGCTAGTTTTCCACAAAGGGATTAGAGTTAGTCCTTAAGTTTACAAAAGAGTTTATTTTGTAAATGATGTTTGGCTCATTGAAATAGTGAAGAGTTTGGGAAAATCCTATTGGGAAGTAGGTCGTGGTTTTTTCGCCTTTTGAGCCAGGTGTTTTCCACGTAAAATTGTTGTGTTCTTTTATTTCTGCAATTACTTTTCCGCAGACTATAGAAGTTGGAACACCAAGAAGAACCAGGTTCTTCTATAGAGACTGCACTCGAAAATTGGACACCACACAAATCACCTCCCCCCCCCCCTTGTGTGATATTGACGTATAAAACATCAATTGGTATCAGAGCAGATTATCCTTGAAAAGGATAACACCTTGGAAAAGATCAAAATGAGTGCACCACCTAGAAACTGGGAGGCTCAATCAACTGCAAGGCCACCACTCTTTAATGGCCAGTATTACTCCTGGTGGAAGAAAAGGATGAAGGACCACTTGATTGGAGAAGACTATGAACTCTGGGACATAGTCACTGATGGTCCTTTAGCCACCATGAAGAAGACTGCTGAAGGAGTAGATGTGCCAAAAACTAGAGCTAACTGCACTGCAGAGGATTTGAAGAAATGGGAGAAAAATGCTAAGGCCAAAAAGTGGAAAGTTTGTGGACTAGGTCCAGACGAGTATAATAGGATTCAAAGCTGCACCACTACCAAAGAAATTTGGGATACCTTGCAAGTATCCCAAGAAGGAACACCTCAAGTGAAAATATCAAGAGGTACTCTACTATACTCTCAGTATAAAAACTTCACTATGAAAGAAGGAGAGACAATCCAAGAGATGTACATGAGGTTCACAACTCTGACAAATGAACTCAAGTCTCTTGGTAGAGTCATTCTTGAAGAGGACAGGGTGGAGAAGATCCTGACAAGGGTCTTACCAATTTCCTGGGAAAGTAAAATCATTGTTATCCAGGAATCCAAAAATATGGAAACCCTCATATAGGACGAGCTAATTGGAAACCTTACTGCCTATGAACTTAGAAGGCAGATAATGAAAATGGATGCTCCAAAGAAGGAAAGGAGTCTAGCACTGAGAATCACTGAGGGAGCAGATATGGAGGAAGATGATATGGCCATGATCACTAAGGAATTCAGAAACTTCCTCATAAGGAAAAAGGGCATCTCAAGAGGTGGAAACTACAACAAAGCTAAAGCTCCAGAAAGGCCAGCCAACGAGGGATGTTACAAATGTGGAAAGACTGACCACCATATCAAGAACTGTCCTCAGTGAGAAGTAGAATGGAAAAGGGAGAGATCCGAACGAAAGAATAGGAAGAAGGAACTGGTCCATCCCAAGAAAACCACAACAAAAGCTATGGTTGCTGCTTAGAGGGAAAGCTCAGATGAAGAATCTGAAGATGGTGAGAATGAAGAACAGGCGCTCATGGAAATTGGGGAATCTGATGAGGAATCAAATGAAGAACCATAGGTAAGTATATCCCATCTCAAAAACAAGATAAAGTTCCTATCTAAAGAAAAACTCTCTAAGTTACTACTTGATTTTATGGATGATTCCGAAGAGACAAACAAAGAGAAAGAAGAACTCTCTAAAGAGTGTGTAATGTTGAAAGAAAAATGCATGAACCTGGAAATCAGAGTAAGTGAATCTGAAAAGGAAAACACTTCCTTGAAGAACCAGGTTCATCGACTTGAAACTAAAATTCTAGAGCTAAAATCTGAAAATCTAAAGTTAAAGCTAGGAACTAGTAAAAAGACTGTTGATCATTCTCATATCATAGTTAGAAGAAAATGTGGGAAAACTAAAGGATAAGATGTACACCAAGGATGAACAAATAAGAGGTCTAAAAGAAGAACTTGGTAAAGTCAAACATGAATTAGATCGAACTTGCAAATGGAATAAATCCTCTGATGCCTTGACATGGCTTCAAGAAAATCATACTAGCAACAAAATAGGACTTGGCTTTGGGAGTCAAATGCCTAAATGGGATCCCAAAAGCAAATATCTCACTCTTCTTGAGAATAAAATCTGCACCCACTGTGGTAAGACTAGCCACTACAAAATTGAATGTACTGCAAAAGAGCAGGCCAGTCGAAGAAATGAAAGTTTTGTACTAAAGAAAAACTAGCTATCAAATTGGGACAGAAAAAGCTTGATTCATCCTTTCTATCATAGAAAAGGACCCAAACTGGTTTGGGTCCCTAAGACTAACCCTTGATTTCTTGATGTAGGTTCAAGTGAGAGGAAGCAGCCAAATTTGGTACCTAGGCAGCGGTTGCTCAAAACATATGACTGGAAACAATGAACAGTTCCTTTCACTTGAAAACCTCAAAGGAGGAAATGTCTCCTTTGGAAATGGAAATAAAGGTGAAATTAATGGGGTTGATAAGGTAGGTAAGGATGACACACGTTCCATTGAGAATGTGTACTTGATAGATGGCTTGAAATATAGCCTGATCAGTGTGTCACAATTGTGTGACAGAGGTAACCTGGTTGCTTTCACTTCCACAAAATGTTTTGTGATTAACTTGCTTACTGACAAGATTGTTTTGCAGAGAAAAAGAATGAATAACATCTATGTCATCGACTTGTCCACACTATCAGAAAATGAACTCGCTTAAGTGTGTTGGATTGTGATCCCCTCCTTTGGCACAAAAGACTTGGTCACGCTAGTCTAAATCAGATTAACAAATTAGTCTCCAAGGACTTAGTGGTAGGGCTTCCTAACATTAAGTTCAAGGAAGACAAAGTTTGTGAGGCATGTGAAAGGGGGAAGCAAGTAAGATCCTCATTCAAAATCAAAAAAATGGTCAGTACCACCAGGACGTTGGAACTGGTTCATATGGACCTATGTGGTCCTATGAGAACTCTGAGCAGAGGTGGTAAGAAATATTTAATGGTGCTAGTTGATGACTACTCAAGGTTCACTTGACCTTATTTCTGACATTTAAAGATGAAGCATTTGATATGTTTACTTCATTTGTTAGAAAAACTCAAAAACAGTTAGGAAATCAACTAGCATTAATAAGATCTAATCATGGTACTGAATTTGAGAATGCAAAGTTTGCTGAATTCTGTGATGAACATGGCATAAATCACAACTTTTGTGCCCCTAGAACCCCACAGCAAAATGGGGTTGTTGAAAGAAAGAACAGAACTCTTGAAGATATGGCTAGACCCATGCTTCTTTATACCAAACTACCCCACATCTTCTGAGCAGAAGCAATAAACACTGCATGCTACATAATAAATAGATTCATGACCAGACCACTGGTAGAGAAAACTCCTTATGAATTACTTAAAGGGAGAAAGCCCAACATATCCCACCTTAGGGATTTTGGATGCAAGTGATTTGTGCACAACAATGGCAAAGATTCCCTAGGTAAATTTGATCCCATAAGTGATGATTGAGTATTCTTGGGATATTCATCACATAGCAAAGCTTATAAAGTATATAACAAAAGAACTATGTGTGTAGAAGAGAGTGTGCATGTTATTTTTGATGAAACTAACACTCTTTCTGAGAGACAGGAACCCGAAGATGAGGAGCTTGGACTGGTCAGAAGCAGTGAACAAACTGAAGCAAATATGGAAGATGGAACAGGCAATGGACTAGGTCCAACTACCCCAAGCAACTTGACAGGGGGAACTCAACAGAAAATCTCTCTGGATATTGGCCCGGATCCTTTTCCACAACAACAAGACATCATGGGATCATCTAGCTGTGAACGATTGGTGCTCAAACCACACAGATATCAAAGCTCTCACCCCCTTGAGAACATCATAACAGATTTGACATCCGGAATCAAAACAAGATCCTCCTTGAAAAATCTGTGTGCGTTTGATGCCTTTCTATCCTTGGTCGAACAAAAGAACATTGTTGAAGACTTACAGGATGACTGGGTAAATCCCATGCAAAAAGAGCTAAATCAATTTGAAAGAATTCAAGTATGGCACTTGGTACCCAGACCACTAGACAGGTCAGTGATTGGCACAAAGTGGGTCTTCAGGAACAAACTCGATGAAGATGGAATTGTTACAAGAAACAAGGCTAGACTGGTTGTCCAAGGATATAGTCAAGAGGAGGAAATTGACTATGATGAGACCTTTGAACCTGTGGCAAGACTGGAGGCAATCAGACTTCTTATAGCATTTGATGCTCACATGGAATTCACTCTCCACCAGATGGATGTAAAGAGTGCTTTCCTCAATGGATATCTAAAGGAAGAAGTATTTGTCAAACAGCCTCCAGGATTTGAAAGCAAGGAGACACCTGACCATGTGTATAAACTTGACAAGGCCTTGTATGGACTCAAACAAGCACCAAGAGCATGGTATGAGCGGCTATCTAAATTCCTGCTAGAACATGACTACAAACGAGGTAAAATTGATAGCACCTTGTTCTTAAAGGAAAAAGGTAAGGATCTCCTGGTTGTGCAAATATATGTGGATGATATCATATTTGGAGCAACCTCTGAAAAATTGAGTAAGGAATTTGCCAAGCTTATGGGGAGTGAGTTTGAGATGAGTATGATGGGTGAGCTAAACTTCTTTTTAGGCTTGCAAATTAAGCAAAACTCAAATGGAATAATGATTCATCAACAAAAATATGTGAAAGAATTGCTTAAAAGATTTAAAATGGAAGACTCCAAGGAAATAGACACCCCCATAGCCACAGCTACAAACTTAGACGTGGATGAACCTGGTTCATCCGTTGATCAAAAGCTATACAGAGGGATGATTGGGTCTTTATTATATCTCACTGCCAGCAGACGTGATATTATGTTTAGTGTAGGGTTGTGTGCTAGATTTCAGGCAAATCCAAAGGAGTCCCATCTAACTGCAGTGAAGAGAATTCTGAGATATTTGAAAGGCACCACTGATTTATGCCTTTGGTATCCTAAAGGTAGTAATTTTGACCTTGTAGGATATGTTGATGCTAATTATGCAGGTTTCCTGGTTGACATNAACTCAATAGCCTTGTCTACTGCTGAGGCTGAATATGTGGCTGCAGCCTCATGATGTGCTCAGTTGCTATGGATCAAGCAACAACTCATGGATTTTGGTATAGAGGTTGGATGAGTTCCTATTTTATGTGACAACAACACTAGTGCAATTAGTGTGACGAAGAACCCGGTTCATCATAAGAGAACCAAGCACATAGATGTCAGACACCATTTCCTAAGAGATAACTATGAAAAAGGAATGATCTCAATCGAATTATGTGCTACTGAAAAACAAATTGCAGATATCTTTACTAACGCACTTACTAGGGAGCACTTTGAGAGAAACAGGCTAGAATTAGGGATGATTAAGATCACCTAATTGAAAAACAAAAATGAAAAAAATATAATTTTTTTTTGGGTAGAAACACTAAAATAGGTAACTAACCAAACTAATCATTGCTCAGTATCATGACTTTAATGCCATACTCTTTTGCCATGTGTTAATATGATTCCCTAGTTACTAATGATTTTTTTCTATCTTTGTAAATTGAGGCAAATTAAAGACTCTAACACGATGAAACTGGTTCATCGTTGCTGGTTCATCAGACTGACAAGGTACGTGCTCATCGCTATACACTTATTGAAATAATTATAGTCACACATGAGCAGGACTCTATCTATATTTGATTCATTTCACACATGAGCAGGACTCTATCTATATCAGTACTTATCCCAAATTGAACCCGTCCGAAGAATCAAATCAAATCTTTATTAAGCCTAGATTTAGGGAGTCATAACCGTCTAATCTACTGACACTCCTGCCGCGATTAGACTTCCACTTGACCAAGAATAACACCCGTTGTACATTTAATATCCACACCTTTAAAAAGCCATCATTACCTCTCCTCTTCAAAAGCATAACCGTCAAACCAAGTTCATCATTCCTCTCAACCAAACTGATCAACATTCTTCTCTATCCAAATCTCACAAAGATGTCTTCCACGCCACCTCCTGCTTCATCTTCATCAACCACCCCTGATTACAGTGTCGGTCTTGAAGACACTGGCTCTAATTCTCCATCGATACACAGCTCACAATCTCCAACCAGGTCTTCAACCCCTCAAAACTCTCCAGTTCCAGAACCTATTCCTGAACCCACTCATTCACCTCAAACAGTTCCAGCCGTTACACCAAGCCCCACTCCAACCCCCAGAAAACGTAGAGTGAAAATGTTAGCTAGAAAAACTATTGCATCTGGTCCTCTTGCCAGGAAATTGAATGAAAACCTTCAAGCCAGTCAGGACCAAGATTCTGAAAATTCAAGCGAGTCATTCAAATCTGCAAATGAGGAAGAAGTAACTGGTTCATCTGGTTCTGAGAAGGCAAATCCTGAAGTTAGGGCTGAACCTGAAATAGGTGAAAACAGGTTTTTTTTTATTGGTTCTGTAGTGGATGTAGAAGTACCGTATAGGAGAAGGAAAAAGAAAGAAATTGAGAGAGAGGGAGAAAGGAGTTCTGCAAGGGGAACTGGGAAGGAAGGTGCCACTCTGGCAATCTGTGGCCCCGCTCATATGGTTGTTGAGGAAGGAGTCAAGGACTTAGGGGGAAGCTACTCTGGGGAAGCAGCAGCAGGTCTGGAAAGTCTGCAACATGCACAAGATGAACCTGGTTCATCCATTGAAGAAACTCTGGTTGATCTGATGAAAAGGTTGGGGGAATCTTACAAACCCAAGAAGAAAAGAACCCCCAAACCCAAGAAAGCTGATAGTCACGACCCGAAATCCCACCTTCGGGCCATGACCGCGTCTAACGTTGAACTCGCTAGACAAGCCAACGTTTGAACTAAATAAAACTCATTAACAACTAAAGCGAACAAGATAACTAAGGCATCGATGGTCAACAATATGAAGGTTAACAAATTACAAAAAATAATATAGCAACTTCGAAATAAAACCCATATACAAATCCCAGAACTGGTGTCACATACTCACGAACTGTCTAAGAGATTACTAAAACAAAGGTCTGAAAATAAGTACATATGACTGTCTTTGAACTATAAGATAAGACAGAGCTGAAAGTGAAGGGTAGAAGGTGACGCCAAGGCCCACGAACGTCTGCGGGTCTACCTCGATGTCTCCTGTATGAACTGATGGAATGCTCCGACCGTCAGTGACCACCGGGTCCGGCTGCGTAGTCTGCACAACGTAAAGAAGTGCAAGTGTAGCATCAGTACAACCGACCCCATGTACTGAGTTAGTGCCGAGCCTAACCTCGGCGAAGTAGTGACGAGGCTAGGACCGACAACAATATATGTACCTGTGCAGTTCTATAAAATAACAGGAAAATATCGATGGAAATAAGCAAGTAAGACAAGAACATGCGGGGGGTAAAAGGGGCAACAAAATGCTAGCACAGTAGAATAGGGTAATAACTGAAGTGTAAAAA